>CM062813.1:87985521-88180449 GCA_031772625.1 Pinus tabuliformis
TGAAGGCAAAGGAAGTAAATAAATGCAAATCAAGAGGCTCACTACACAATAGAAGAACATATCTAGATAGGAGGAGGGATCAGGCAGCTCCGCACCCCATGCACCCTATGTATAGGAAACCTAGGAGATTGCCCACAACTTTACCAATTGGAAAATGAATAATTTTCACCTACGGCCACCTCCACACAGAGGAGGGAGGTCGAAGCATTCCACCTCAAAATCCTTCTTCTAGATAGCCCCCAACATCGATGTAGTAAGCGTCCTCCACATTGGACCACGAGCACATACATAATTGAAACAAAAAATGCCCATAAACATTGTGACTTAACATTTCCAACCGCAAAAGCCTTCCATGCATGCAAGATGCAAGGAAAAATCCGACGAATCGATCAAACAAATGGGCCAACACATCTATAAAAACCTCAAATCCAACGCAACCATAGACGATGTGCATTTTGAAAGGAATGAAAACCCTTAACTTTACAATAAGGAGAACAGTGCCTCACATCGCCCGACAAAAAAAGAAAGCAAGAGGGAGGGTAGGTGGTTTACAACCAAAACCCTTCCATGTTCCTCTTAAATGTATGCATCTCAACTAACAATTCTAACACAAAAAGAGTACAAGCCAAGAAACTGGCACCATAAATAGCCAAACGATGAAGAGGCTAGCCATCACAGGGATCCACACCACAACAACCCATACAACTCTGAGAACTTAGAGAAGAAGGGGAATTGTTCACATATGCATCCCGGGACAAGCATGGCCAACATTACCACTCATGTGCTACCGAGTGGGTGTGGAGAGAAGATGAAAATCGGCCACCCTACAAATGACCCAAGGCCATTATTGAGGTAAACCCGAAAAATCAACTCAATTACCCACCTTTCACACGAAAAGTAAAACCCTCCCCACCTAATAGGGAGGAGGTGAAAAATATAAGGAGGAACCAATTTCAATGGAGCCACACATGGCTGCCCAGCCCCATCAAAATTTTATAGCCACAACAACCGAGGGGCACGATAGCGACATAGGCACGATGGAGTTTAGGGGTTTCCATCTAGAACCAAAAAGCCAAAGGCTCAAAGGAGTGTCGAGCAAACTTTAACATTTTTATCATTTGGATGGGCAAGAAGGATGGGGACAAGCATGGCCAACATTACCACTCATGTGCTACCGAGTGGGGATGGAGAGAAGATGAAAATCGGCCACCCTACAAATGACCCAAGGCCATTGTTTAGGCAAACCTGATAAAAGAACTCAATTACCAACCCACCTTTTACACGAAAGAAAACATATCACTTGTATCATTTGGACGGGCACGAGGGACCAAGATGAGCCAAGGAGCCACCCTACAACAACCCATACAACTCTAAGAAATTAGAGAGCAGAAGGGGAATTGTTCACATATGCCTCTCGGAATGAGCATGGCCAACATTACCGCTCATGTGCTACCAAGTGGGGATGGAGAGAAGATGAAAATCAGCCACCCTACAAACAACCCAAGGCCATCGTTCAGGCAAACCCAAAAAAACAACTCAATTAACAATGCACCTTTCACACGAAAAGAAAACCTATCACTTGTATCATTTGGATGGGAATGAGGGGACAAGGATGAGCCAGGGAGCCACACCACAACAACCCATACAACTCCAATAACTTAGAGAGAAGAAAGGGAATTGTTCACATATGCCTCCCAGGATGAGCATGGCCAACATTACCGCTCATGTGCTACTGAGCGGGGATGGAGAGAAGATGAATATCAACCACCCTACAAATTAACCAAGGACATCATTCAAGCAAGCCTGAAAAAACAACTCAATTACCAACCCACCTCTCACATGGAGAGAAAACTTGTCACTTGTATTATTTGGATGGGCACGAGGGACCAAGATGAGCCCGGGAGCCACACCACAACAGCCCAAACAACTCCAATAACTTGGATAGCAGAAGGGGAATTATTCACATATGCCTCCCAGGACGAGCATGGCCAACATTACCACTTATGTGCTACCGAGTGGGGATGGAGAGAAGATGAAAATCGACCACCCTACAAATGAACCAAGGCCATTCCTCAGGCAAACCTGAAAAAAACAACTCAATTACCAACACACATTTCACACGAAAAGAAAACCTATCACTTGTATCATTTGGATGGGCACGAGAGACAAGAACGAGCCCAAGAGCCACACCACAATAGCCCATACAACTCCAAGAACTTGGAGAGAAGAAGGGGAATTGTTCACATATGCCTCCTAGGATGAGCATGGCCAACATTACCGCTCATGTGCTACTGAGTGGGGATGGAGAGATGATGAAAATCGGATACACTACAAATTACCCAAGGCCATCCTTTAGGCAAACCTGAAAAAATAACTCAATTACCGACCCACCTTTCACACAAAAAGAAAACCTATAACTTGTATCATTTGGATGAGCACAAGGGACCAGAATGAGCCCGGGAGCCACACCACAACAACCCATACAACTCCAAGAACTTGGAGAGTAGGAGGGGAATTATTCACATATGCCTCCCGAGATGACCATGGCCAACATTACCGCTCATGTGCTACCAAGTGGGGATGGAGAGAAGATGAAAATCGGCTACCCTACAAATGACCTAAGGCCATTCTTTAGGAAAACCTGAAAAATCAACTCAAATACCAACCCACCTTTCACATGAAAAGTCGATCGAGGAGCCAATATGAGCATGGCCAACATTACCGCTTGTGTGCTACTAAGTGGGGATGGAGAGTAGATGAAAATCAGCCACCCTACCTAAGGCCATCCTTCAGGCAGAACTAAACAAACATCTCAATTACCAACCCACTTTTCACACGAAAATCAAGATTGTGTCCGAACGAGTTTACATGGGCGCCCTCACACAACCTGACCCGACCCAACCGAACGAATTTTCATGGGTGCCCTCACATTACACGACATGACCCGACCTAACCCAACCAAGTTTACATGGGAACCCACACACGACCAAAATGAAGGCACAAGAGAGAGTTGGGCAAACGAGCTACACGAACATGCACAAAGCCCACCCTGGGTCACAACTTAGCAATTTTGATATGGGCTCATGTGCTCGTGCATGCCCTCACACTAAATGACCTAACCAAATGAGTTTACGTGGGTGCCCTCAAATGACCCATCTGAATGAGTTTACATGAATTCCCTCAAATGACCTGCCCAAACAAGTTTACATGGTTGCCCTCAAACAACCCTCCCGAATGAGTTAACACGGGCGCCCTCAAATGACCCGCTCGAACAAGTTTACACAGTTGCGAACAAACGACCCACCAGAACGAGTTTACACAAATGCCCTAAAACGACCTGCCCAAATGAGTTTACACAAATGCCCTCAAACGACTCACCCGAATGAGTTTACATGGACGCCCACACATGACTGAAATGAAGGCACAAGGTAGAGTTGGGCAAACAAGCTACACGAACATGCACAAAGCTCCCCTCGAGTCAGAACTTAGCATTTTTGATATGAGGTCATGTGACTGGGTGCGCCCTCATAGTAAACAACCCAATCGAACGAGTTTACAAGAGCACCCTCAAACAACCCACCTGAACGAGTTTGCATGAATGTCCTCAAACGACCCGTCGAAACGAGTTTACACGGACACCCTTAAACGACCCACCACAACGAGTTTACATGGGCACCCACAGACGACCAAAATGAAGTCAAAAGGTAGAGCCAGGAAAATGAGTTGCACGAACGTGCACAAAGCTCCCCCGAGTCACAACTTAGCATTTTTGATACGGGCTCATATGCTCGGGCATGCCCTAACACTGAATGAACTAATTGAACGAGTTTACATGGGCACCCCAAAATCAAATGCGGAAAGAGTCAATTTTGGGGACAAAACCGACCTCCCTAGAAGCTAAGGATTTCTAGTGACAGACAAGACAATTAAGCATTATCTTTCCCTAAACATGCATTTAAAATACAAGAAACCAGGTGTTTAAAGCATACCTTTAGTCCAACGCTGCTTGTAGTAGTCCAGCCTCTCCGATCCAGATGAGCTCCTCCTTCTCTTCGAAACCTGCATTCACTAACAAGCAAACGATTACATAACACCTGAATAACTCATAAAATAAAACATATTCATCATAAAGACCAAGGAGTATATGAAACAAATTATATATAACAACTTGTTGAGAAAAATGAACTTAATTGTATTAAGTGGAAACAAAAGAAACCATTACAACCAGTGCCTTGGTGTTGTGCAGGTCCCTCCCAGGGTCCAGCAAGAGTTCTCCTTTACTTTGATCAGCTCACCCACTTCCAAATGAAGCTAAGAAAGGAATGGGAATCTCTCCTCTCAAGCTCTATAAGGGAGTCCTAATTTCAGCAGCATCTACCCTTAGGAATGTTCAGCTTTCAACCTCCCCTCCCTCTGGCCCAATGCCTGTATTTATAATGCTTTGGAGGAAGTTAATCAGGTCCACCATGAATGGGATAAGCCCCTCTTTCAATGGGATATCTCCCCTCTTCATGGGATAAGTTCCTCTTTCTTTGGGATGCATGAACCATCTGGAGGCACTCAATCCATGTCAAACCATCTTCTAGAATGCTCTAGATTCGACCAAAAGTAACTTTTTTGATGTAAACTCGCGCCTTTTAACCTTTACAGGAGTACGCACCCACCCCTTTACAGACAGAGCGTACAAGTACGCAGGTATTGTGAACTTGAGGTGCGTACACGCAGGTAAGGTTAAGAGAAACTGCGTAACCAGAGATAATTGACTTTTAAAGGACTTTCTCTCTTTCTTGGAGTTTGACATGAGGAGCAGAGGTATAAGACTTGCCAAGGAGGATAGTATGACATTTGATGGAGCCATACTAACTGCAAATAGTCATGGTGACAAATTTTAGTGTAACAGATTTCCCCCTAAAGTGCGAAGCCTGTAGTAGATTAGGGTTTCATATCATCTAGGAAGGGTGAAGCACTTTATCATTTCAAGGATTATCTTGTGGAGAGCCCAGTCGGAACCTGCAAATATTCAACACAAAATACATATATAAGATCATATCATCGCTGAGGTAGGAATTCCCATACTCAGATTGAAAACTTTAACTAACAAACTAACTACTGCTATGATATAGGAATGATTTTGCAGTACATCATAATCATAGACTCATGTAGACACAGTATGGACGGAGCCATATGTTTATGATTAGTCTACTGTATAATGAATACAAAACTCCTCGCAGCCTGGATGGTGGAAACTAGATCCAGGGTCTTCATTTCTACTTCCCGAAATAGTACGATTCTATCCATGCGAATAAATGAGTTGATGTCGAACATGGTAGAAACCACTTGATTACCAGTCGATGATGTAAACTGTTAACAAGTGTGAGAGAGACCACCAGTGATGTCAATGGTTCTCAAAGTACCCAGTACAATCCGTGAGATGTGAGTAAATGTGTTGATGTCGAACATGTCACGGAATCCTTCGATCGAAAGTCAATGATGTAAACTGTCGTCAAAGGCAAGAAACCTGCCATTGATGCATGCAGATTTCAAGGTACTGACGATTTCTAGGTCATCTTTCCAGATAATGTGTTGATGTCGATAGAAAATGACCCGTTGCAGGCAAGCCCACAACACGAAATCATAGATCAAGTTGAAGAAATGTAGCTGTAAGGACTGACTCAGGGATGGTCGAGATGGAAGACAGGTATTTTGTAGTGACCACTTGAACACATAACGACACGACAGATGGCTTGGTGACAATTGACCCAAAGTTAATACCCGGAACCGGTAGAAGATTTTCAATGTGGTTTGATTAACTGTTAGGCAAAGGATTTCCCAACCCAGGTGAATAAAAAGTGTCGTGTTCAAGAGTGGTGATAAGGTTTCTTCTGAGACAAAGGATAACAAATAGGCTCATTTTTCTCTCTTTTCCCCCACCATTTCTGTCAAGTACCTCTTTATTTTTTACAAGCTTGAGGAGGATAACATATGCTTGATTATAAGCTCATCCTTCGGATGAGTCCAACTTAGTTTAGATTTGAACCCTAAGAAGAAGTGGTTCGTTCTGTTTGTAATCGAATAGGTCCTTCACTGTGAAATTTCAACGAGTCCAGTATAGGAGAAACTCGACGTTTTTTCAATTTTAGAGAGTCTGAAAAAACTTAAGAAGACTCCAGGGTTGAAATTTTTCGTAAATTTGTGTCTCCCAAGCCTGAAAAAGTATAAATTAATACTTGAGAGAACCACTTGATATTTTACGACCAAGGAGTACTTTCATCATTAGTGTCTTTGACCTGAAAAGTAAAAAGCGATCAAGGACACGTCGTTTTATTTCTAGTATCGAATTTGAAACGACAAAAATCCGGCAATCTTTTCCTGTTTTTACAGGTTAGAAAAGGGCTATAAGGGGACCGTATTTTAATTCCATTTTAACGAGTGTAAAAGAAACGCTCGGCAATATTTTCATGTTTTAGGAGTCAGAAAAGGGCTTAAAAGAGAACTCCAAGGTTTCACTTTTTCATAAGTTTTAACGAGTTCGAAAAAATGATAAAAATGTACTCATGGTTTTGATTTTTTCGTAAGTTTTAATGAGTTCGAAAAAATGATAAAAATGTACTCATATGGCTGAATTTCAATTTAATTTACGAGTAGGAAAAGACGGAAAGAACTCGACATTTTCATTTGTTTTACGAGAATGAAATATAGCAAAATAATCTCGGGATTTTCATGAGTTTAACGAGTCTTGAAAATAACTAAAATTGACTCGAGATAGGTTTCATTTTTACAAAAGCTTGAAACAAAGAAAAACTATGCTTCAAAGTAGTTACATTTTTACGCAAGCTTGAAACAGAGATAAACCTGTGCTTGATGCCCCCTAGCTTCATTTCATTCAACTAAGTACAAGCTGGATGGAATGAAGGTTCAGTTACGAGATCATTTGAAAGACTAGACCTAAAACTGTAAGAAAATTACGCAAAACACTGAAATAACTAACCTAAATATACAACTTAACATTTATGAGATCTAGTCAAACTCTCGACTCAAGTAGAGGAGGATTTGTTTCATTTTTTAACGAGCTTGACACAGGAAAAGAACTCTGCTCGGATTCGGTTTCATGTTTACGCAAGCTTGAAACGAAAAAATATGCTTGTTATAAGTTCGCATGGCCCTAGCATAATGACACAAATCGAAGTACATGCCCCCCAAGCTTCATTGCATTCAACCAGGTGGAGGAAATGAAGGTTTACTTTCGAAATCTTGGAAAGACTCATGGGAGTTGTTTCATTTTTTAATGAGGTTGACACAGGAAAAGAACTATCCTCAAAACCCTTGTTTCATTTTTTAAACGAGCTTGAGACAAGATAAGGAACTATGCTCATAACTACTCTCTACAATCTACCTAAATAACCCATCCTTGTTTCATTTTTTAACGAGCTTGACACAAGAGTGAGGGAAAGACATCACGTGAAAGAGTGTCGATACGGAAGCTTTCATTGCATAAACATAGTCTTGCCCAAGGAGTAAATTGAAATCCAAGGGACCTCGAACTACCATAAGATCAATACAGACAGTTTTACCTTCCAAGGTAATAGAACACTTAGGAAGGATCCCTAAAGGTTCACTAATGGTTCGGTTAAAAGCTTTCAGATTCTATGTAATAGGCGCAAGCTGAGGGGAACCCAAAGCTTTCCAAACAGTTGAGGATAAAATACTAACATAAGCACCTTCATCTACCTGAGTACGATGTATGTCCCTACCACCAGCCTTGACAATGATTTGGAAAGGGATGGAGGAAGGAAGATGAGGTTTTGTCAGTCTATTCCAATCAAAGGAAAAGACCTCAGTACTTGGAGGGGGTTCTGTAGAAATAGGTGAAATGCCCCCCGGCATAGAAGAATCTGATGTAACAAGAAGAACCTGAGTAGTATGAAGTTCACTCTCTAAAGGGAAAGTGGGATCGACCAAATGTGAAATTGAATTGACCACTTGATCAACTAACGGATCATCAACCTGAGTGACATGAGTTTCACTCTCCAATGGAAGAGTGTGATCGACTGTACTTGAAATTAGATCAATCACTCCGTCAGTTGACGGTAGGTTGGGAGAAAGTTTTCGGTAACCAGTTGGAAATTATTGCTGTGGAACAGTAAGGCTTTCCAAAAATGTTGAGGCTTCATCCATGTGAGGGCAAATGTGAGTTTGATGACTCCCTTTGCATAACTTACAAGGAAACCTAACTTTACCCTTTTTCCCAGGAACCTGACTATCACTAGTTGATGGATCAATGGAAAGTTGATGAGATTTTTCTGACCATACTTCCAAGACCTTTGGAATACCAGGACAATTGACAAAGCACCCTTACAAAGCCTGCAAGGGTATTTGGGTTTACGATGCATGTCGGAGTTTTCCTCAACACAACTAACACTTACAGTCGTGGTTGGTTGGTTGACTTCTTTCTTATCTTGCTTCTTCTTCTTTTTCTTTTTCTTCCCTTTCTTCTTCTTCTTAGACAGCTGGTTACTAGCATCAAGGCTTTTACCAAGCGAAGAGGAAGAAATGGAGGAAGAAAAATTAGGTGAAGAAGGTAAAGGGTCAACAGAAGGTTGGTGATGTTGATATGGTGAACTCTGTTGAGGTGAAGCATTCGGTTGAGGTGGAACAATTGGAGTATTTGGGGCCAACGAAGTTGAAAATAACCATATCGGTAAACCTATTGTAAATCCAGGTAATGACAAAGTAGCCATATAAGGAGGACCAACATTTCCAAAGTAACGAAAAGTACTAGGATTCTCGTTAGGAGGGGTTCCTAGGTTGGTAAATTCCGGAACATTTCCCATTATATTCAACTTCAGTGAATTTTATTAACAATTTAAAACTAAAATTAACAATTCACAATTCACACCTAACAATTAAAATTCACAATTCACACCTATGGTCTCTAAAAGTAAAAACAAACAAATTAACACGCGCTATCAAATCTAGGAGTCAAATCACACACAAACAGTAGCATTCTGGACCGAAAACACTAGTTGGTGATGAAATCCAACATCGCAGAATTCAGTACAGAAGTGGCGGGTGGAACAGTTACCCCGACAACCTGCTTAATGAATAGACTGGACCAAGTTCCTCCACTTTAACCGTCTCGAGTGAAGTGAACCCCGCAGAAAATCCAAGTGAGTCTAGCCGACGTCTGCTCCAAGTACAGTGGGATCTTCCCTCCACCGTCACCTTGGGTAGAACCCTAAAGATAATGGTCACTAAGGTCACCAACAACAACAAATATACCTGGGGGAACAGTCTACGATCCGATAGCACGCAAGGGCAGAGTAACAAGCTCAATCCCCTTTCCGGCTCCTTGACAATAATCCAAGGTTTACTGACAAGTGAGACCCCAAGCTCCTCGACAATGGTCAATCCGAGGTTTACCGTTTGTAGTACGTGCGTATCTGGCGTCGTTCCCAATGAAGGAGGATTGATCCCCTCACTAGTTCGGGCACGATCTCGTGCTTCTCCTTTAAGAGGAGCTTTCCTAGAGTACAAATGTAACAGTTGGATTTATCCTACCGAAATATAAGCTACTTGTTTGGTTTTACTGTCTTGGAAAGTTAACTAAAACCTATTCCAAGGAACTAGCCTAAGCTATGTTGGTGTATCAGAGCCCTAGAAATGTAAAAATTACTAAATGAATTTTAATTAAGCGCTGTGTTATTAAGGTTGTTATTACTCAAAGGGGTAAATGGATACGAAACCAATGGTGTTATGACCCGACCCAAAACTGAATGCAATCGAATATGATAATGTAATCTTTTCAATTCGATGAATCCTAACTAAAGTAAGGAGAGAGTTTCCATTCACTTCCAACAATGCAAAAAATTGATCACTAAGAGAAAATATAAAAAATTCTCTAATGCACTAATTTTATCAAGAAAAAGTAATGCAAATCAATTCCAAACCATTTTTTTATTTTTATTTTAACAAATCATGAAAAACTACTTAACAAAAAATCAATTTTAAGATCTATGCAAATCTAAGAGAAATTTACCTAAAAGCAAAATCAATGGGGTGAAAGCCTACAAAATATAATTCTAGGATGTTTTACTCGGTTACAATTCAACCAAGGACTAATTCATGCAGATCATAAATCAGTCAAAAACAAAAATGAAAATCTTTTGTTTTTTCTTAAGAATGAAATTCACAGCTTAACCAACAAGCCTTCTCGAAATTCCGCAAAGAGACAACAAAACGGTAGGTTTCTCACAAAGGTGGATTTTACGAATGGTCTGACTCCTAAGAAGACTGAAAAGACCAGGGAGATCCAAGGTTTTTACAACTTCTAAAGCCAGAGTCACTACAAGACCAATACAAAAATCAAACCTAGGGCTAGAATCTCTATTAACTTCACTAAAACCCTCGATGCTAATGAAACAAGCTTAGATGAAAATTTCTGACAGGTAACCAGTGGATCTGGGCAGCAACAAACAAGCTATAAACAAAATCTAATGGGTAAAAAAGGAAAAAATGGAAAATTTCTAGACTTTTGATAGGGTACGCAGGCAGCCTATTTTCACAGGTGCGGCCACGCTCTGTGTACACAGCAGAAGTGCGTACAGGCACGCACTGTGCATAACGCAGAGGGTGCGTACTGCTCTCAAAACCAAGAAAAATAAAAACTAACTCAAACCTAAGCTATTCCACCCAAATTCACAGTCAATCAGTCAAAAACCAGAAAGAAATCGACTTTTCTCAAATCAAAGTATCAATCAAAAGAGAAATCAATCAAATCCATGGATTCCCCAGTATGGTCGCCATTTTTTCATGCGGAAAGAGTCAATTTTGCGGACAAAACCGACCTCCCTAGAAGCTAAGGCTTTCTAGTGACAAACAAGACAATTAAGCACTATCTTTCCCTAAACATGCATTTAAAATACAAGAAACCAGGTGTTTAAAGCATACCTTTAGTCCAACGCTGCTTGTAGTAGTCCAACCTCTCTGATCCAGATGAGCTCCTCCTTCTCTTCGAAACCTGCATTCACTAACAAGAAAACGATTACATAGCACCTGAATAACTCATAAAATAAAACATATTCATCATAAAGACCAAGGAGTATATGAAACAAATTATATATAACATCTTGTTGAGAAAAATGAACTTAATTGTATTAGGTGGAAACAAAAGAAACCATTACAACCAGTGCCATGGTGTTGTGCAGGTCCCTCCCAGGGTCCAGCAAGAGTTCTCCTTTACTTTTATCAGCTCACCCACTTCCAAATGAAGCTAAGAAAGGATGGGAATCTCTCCTCTCAAGCTCTATAAGGGAGTCCTAATTTCAACAGCATCTACCCTTAGGAATGTTCAGCTTTCAACCTCCCCTCCCTCTGGCCCAATGCCTGTATTTATAATGCTTTGGAGGAAGTTAATCAGGTCCACCATGAATGGGATAAGCCCCTCTTTCAATGGGATAGCTCCCCTCTTCATGGGATAAGTTCCTCTTTCTTTGGGATGCATGAACCATCTGGAGGCGCTCAATCCACGTCAAACCATCTTCTAGAATGCTCTAGATTCGACCACAAGTAACTTTTTTGAAGTAAAACTCGCGCCTTTTGACCTTTACAGGAGTACGCACCCACCCCTTTACAGATAGAGCGTACAAGTGCGCAGGTATTGTGAGCTTGAGGTGCGTACACACAGGTAAGGTTAAGAGAAACTGCGTAACTAGAGTTAATTGACTTTTAAAGGACTTTATCTCTTTCTTGGAGTTTGACATGAGGAGCAGAGGTATAAGACTTGCCAAGGAGGATAGTATGACAGTTGATGGAGCCATACTAACTGCAAATAGTCATGGTGAAAAATTTTAGTGTAACAATGAGTGCCCTCGAACGACCTACCTGAAAAATTTTACACGGATGCCCTCAAACGACCGCTCGAATGAGTTTACATGGGCGCCCACACGATAGAAATGAAGGCACAAGGGAGAGTAGGGAAAACGAGCTGCACAAACGTGCACAAAGACCACCATGGTTCACAACTTAGCATTTTTTATACGATCTTGTGTGCCTGGGCATGCCCTCACAATAAACGACCCAACCAAATGAGCTTAGATGAATGCCCTCAATTGACCCGCCCGAACGAGTTTACATGGGCGCCCTCAAACAACCTGCTCGAATGAGTTTACACGAACACCCTCAGACGACCTGCCCAAATGAGTTTACACAGGTGCCCTCAAACGACCCACCAAAACGAGTTTACATGGGCACCCACATGATCGAAATGAAGGCACAAGGGAGAGTTGGGCAAACGAGCTGCACGAATGTACACAAAGACCACAACGGGTCACAACTTAGCATTTTTGATACAGGCGCATCCTCACACTGAACAACCCAATCGAACAAGTTTACATGAACACCCTCAAACGACCCACCCGAACAAGTTTACACTGACGCCTTTAAAAAACCTGCCCGAATGAGTTTACATGGGTGCCCACATGACTGAAATGAATGCATAAGGGAGAGTTGGGAAGACGAGCTATACGAACGTGCACAAAGCCCACCCTGGGTCACAACTTAGCATTTTTGATATTGGCTCGTGTGCTCGGGCGCACCCTCACACTAAATGACTCAACCAAATGAGTTTACATGCATACCCTCACCTAACCCACCCGAATGTGTTTACACGGACGCCCTTGCCCGACCCGCCCGAATGAGTTTACACGGATTCCCTCAAATGACCTACCCGAGCGAGTTTACATGGATGCCCTCAAATGACCCGCCTGAACGAGTTGACACAGACGCCCTCAAATGACCTGCCTGAACGAGTTTACATGGGCTCCCACACAACCGAAACAAAGGCACAAGGGAGAGCTGGGCAAATGACCTGCACGAACATGCACAAAGCCCACTTGGGGTCACAAATTAGCATTATTGATACGGGTTCATGTGCTTTGGCATGCCCTCACACTAAATGACCAAACCGAATGAGTTTACATGGATGCCCTCGCCTGACCCGCCCAAATGAGTTTACACGGACGCCCTCGTTCGACCTGCACAAACGAGTTTACACAGTCGCCCTCACCCGACCTGCCCGAACGATTTTACATGGACACCCTCAAACGACCCGCCCAAACGAGTTTACACAAATGCCCTCAAATGACTAGCCCGAACGAGTTTACATGGGCGCCCACATGACTGAAACGAAGGCACAAGGGAGAGAAGGGCAAACGAGCTACATGAACGTGCACAAAGCCCACCCCAGTTGACAACTTAGCATTTTTTATACTTGCTCATGTGCTCGGGCATGCCTTCACACTGAATGACCTAACCGAATGAGTTTACACGGACGCCCTCACCCGACCTGCCTGCATGAGTTTACATGAATGCCCTTAAATGACCTACCTGAATGAGTTTACACAGATGCCCTCAAATGACCCGCCCGAACAAGTTTACAATGGGCACCCACATGACCGAAATGAAGGCACAAGGGAGAGCTAGGCAAACAAGCCGCACGAACGTGCACAAAGCTCACCCCGGGTCACAAATTAACATTTTTGATATGTGCTCATGTGCTCAGGTGCACCCTCACACTAAACAACCCAACTCAATGAGTTTACATTGATGCCCTCGCCCGACCCTCCTGAACGAGTTTACACAAACACCCTCGCCTGACCCGTGTGAACAAGTTTACACGGACACCCTCGCCTGACCCACCTGAATGAGTTTACACGGATGCCCTCGCCTGACCCGCCCGATTGAGTTTACATGGACACCCTCAACCGACCCGCCCAAATGACCTGCTCGAATGAGTTTACACAGACGCCCTCAAATGACCCACTCGAAGGACCTGCCCGAAGGAATTGACATGGATGTCCTGAAACGACCTGCTCAAATGGGTTTACATGGGCTCCCACATGACTGAAATGAAGGCAAAAGGGAGAGTCGGGCAAACTAGTTGCACGAACATGCACAAAGCCCACCATGGGTCACAACTTAACATTTTTGATATGGTCTCCTGTGCTCAGGTGTGCCATCACACCGAACAACTCGCCCAAACGAGTTTACACGAATGCCCTCGCCCGACCTGCCCGAACGAGTTTACATGGACGTCCTCGCCCGACCTGCCAGAAAGACTTTAGACGGACGCCCTCAAACGACCTACCCGAACGAGTTTACATGGATGCCCACACTATTGAAATGAAGGCACAAGGGAGAGCCAGGAAAATGAGCTGCATGAACATGCACAAAGCCTACCTCGGATCACAACTTAGTATTTTTTATATGGGCTCGTGTGCCCGCTCGTGCCCTCACACTAAATGACATGACCGAATGAGTTTATGCAAGCGCCCTCAAACAACACACCCAAACGATTTTACATGTAAAAAAACCCACCTAAATGAGTTTACATGGCAAACAACTCGCCCCAACAAGTTTACACGGCCGCCCTCAAACGACCCGCCTAAACGAGTTTACACGGGCTCCCTCAAATGACCCGTCCAAACAAGTTTACATGGGCGCCCTCAAAAAACCCACCTGAACGAGTTTACATGGCAATCCTCAAACGACTTGCTCGAACGAGTTTACACGGGTGCCCTCAAATGACCCGCTCGAGCAAGTTTACATGGCAAATGACCTTCCTGAACGAGTTTACATGGGCGCCCTCAAATTACCCACCCGAATGATTTTACATGTCAAATGACCCGCTTGAATGAGTTTACATGGAAAACGACACTCAAATGACCCACCCTAATGATTTTACATGGAAAATGACCCTCCTGAATGAGTTTACGCAGTGCCCTTAAACGACCTGCCCAAACAATTTTACATGGAAAATGACTCGCACGAACGAGTTTACATGAGCGCCCTCAAATGACCCACTTAAATGAGTTTACATGGGCAAATGACCTATAGAATGAGTTTACATGGAAGACGATCCGCTTGAACGAGTTTACATGGGCTTCAACACACGACCGAAACAAAGGCACAAGGGAGAATCGGGTAAATGGGCCACACAAATGTGCACAAAGCCCACACCCAGTCACAACTTAGCATTTTTATATGGCCACATGTGCCTTATGTGTCTTCACACAACACGACATGACCCAACCTGACCTACCCCAACCCGTTTGCATGTGCACCCACACATGACACATCCCGATCCGCACGAATGAAATTTGGGGTTTCCATGGGTGCACGACTTGAATGAAATTTGGGCTTTCCATGGGTGCATGACCTGAATGAAGGCACGATGGAGCTTCAGGAAAGCAGTCTGCATGAATGTATAGAAGACACATGGGTGGTCACAACTTAGCATTTTTGGCATGGCCACATGTGCCCGGGCACCCACACATGGCACGACATGACCCAACTGGCCCTGGGTGAGCTGACCTGTCCTGCCTGAACACTTTTGTACGGGCACCCACACATGACACGACACGACCTGACCTGAAAAAATTTGGGGTTTCCATGGGTGCACAACCAAAATGAAATTTTGGGTTTCCATGGGTGCACGACTGGAACGAAAACACAAGGGAGCATCGGGCAAACGAGCCGCATGAATGTGTAGAAGGAACACGGGGGGTCACAACTTAGCATTTTTGGCACTGCCACGTGTGTCTGAGCACCCACGCATGGCACAACCTGACCCGCTCGAATGAAATTTGGGGTTTCCATGGGTGCATGACCCGAACGAAAGCACGTGGGAGCGTCGGGCAAATGGGTTGCACGAATGTGCAGAAGGTGCACAGGTGGTCACGTCTTAGCATTTTTTGCACGGCCACATGTTCCCGAGCACCCACACATGGCACATCATGACCTGACCCGACTCGCCCGAGTGCGTTTGCACGAGCACCCACACACGACACGACCCAACCCGCCTGAACAAAATTTGGGGTTTCGTGGGTGCAAGACCTGAACGCAATTTGGGGTTTCCATGGGTGCACAACTAGAACGAAGGCACAAGGGAGCAAGAGGGAGTGTCAGGAAAACAGGCCGCACGAACATGCAGAAGACACACGGGCGGTGACGAATTAGAATTTTTCGCACAACCACGTGTGCCCCGGCACCCACACACGACACGACACAGCACGAACCGACCCGCCTGAATGAAATTTTGGGTTTCCATGGATGCACGACCCAAACAAAGGCACGAAAGAGCGTTGGGAAAATGGGCCACACGAATTTGTAGAAGACACACAGGCGGTCATGACTTAGCATTTTCGGCACAACCACATGTGCCCGAGCACCCACACACGGCATGCCATGGCATGACCTGAATGAAGACATGAGTGTATGAATATATTTTACTCTAATACATAAATATAACTGGTGTAACATGCCCTTAAGGTCTTCAACATTTTCTTTTGACTCTTCGACTCACCTATAACACTTTAACATGTGCTAGGCCTATTTCAATGAGCAAGAAACTCAATGATAAATATATATATATATATATATATATATATATATATATATATCTTTTCTTGAATAAATACAAATATCAAAAGTACATTTATGAAGACCAAACCCAGTTACACTTTCTTCAATAGCCCCTCTTAACTAGGGAGGTATTCATAAATCATTACAAGGTGTTTGGCTATTTTTCAATCTTGAATAATTCACATAAGAGAAACCATATTGGCAACCCATCTATTATAGCATCATAGTAGCCAACATTGTTCATAGCAAGGCCTTGACTAACAACTTTATCTCTCATAAGATCAGGCCACAATGTTGGTGAGGCCAATGGCTTATAAACACTTTATTCATTGTCTCTCAAAGCACATCCCCACCCAAGTGTTCCCTGAGTATGACCTTTTAGGACAATTCTTGTCTTGGGTTCCTAGCCCTCAAAGAATATTGCTCCTCTTGCCTACTCTTTTCTTGGATGTCCTACACATAAAGAGCATCAGATGCCAGATGATTACCAAATTCTCCCATTATTTCTTGCCAAGTGAAGATAAGAATGTTGTGTCTATCTCTTCCCCTTGATTGAGGAAGACATGCCCAAGTTTCCTTTGATAAGGAGCTTGCCCAAGCTCCTTTGTAGTTGGGAACTTGTTAGAACTCCCTCTTAGCTAAGGACTTGTCCATTCATCAACAATGTCTTCTTCATGGGTCCTTCAGCTGCTTGATCTCCTTATTTCTTTCGATGTCATGAAGTCTTTGTTTGAAATTCTTCTTATCATGGTACTAGCCATCGATCACTTTCCCTCCTGGTTTGTCATGTCATTGCTCCCTTTGTGGAAAGTGGCCTTCTTGATATATATCAGGTCCTTTTTGTCATCTAGTTACTCCTTTGTCATTTTGTCTATCCTTCATAATACTTATCACGTGGATTCTTAGTTGTACTTCCTGGTTCCCATACTTTGATTTAGTGGCCCTTCATGACTTCATCGTGATATTTCTTCAACATCAAATGGTGCTTTTGTTCGATGGCCTCTTCATCATGACATATTTGTAGAGTTGAATCGGTTATCTACACCTTACTATCTCCAAGGCCTTCATAGGTGTCAAGGGTCCTTTGATATTTTTCTTCCTTTCTTAGAGTTGCCATGCCTTCTTTCGAGAGATGTTGAGGAATCTTGTCAAATATTTATTCTTTATGACCACAATGTCCTTCACATGCTTGATCTCTTTCTTCACTTGCTTCTTCTTGGATTGATTAGTCAGCCACCTTATACTCCTTATGAGAGCAGTTCTTCATGTTGACCTTTACTCCATTGTAGTACATGCCTCCGAGCATATCGTTGGTGAAAGAGATCCTTTTATTCATGATCATGACTCTAGAACTTTTACCATGACCCAATATATATGATGACATGATTTAAACTTTAGTGCATACATACCTCATCTTGATTATGCTTTTATCATCTCGGCTTTATTTTATAGTTCTCCTCAATTGGTGTAGCCTTTCTTGCTTCATCTTCTCTCACCTGTATATCATCCTTTCTTGAATCCCATAAATGGGACTCCCAATGAGACATCTACCCCTTTATGTAGGAACCTTATTTTGAAGATTCTATTAGAGGATCTTGAAGACCCTTAGCTTGCAAATATTTCTTCCTTTGATGATGGAGGCCTTCTAAGAATTTTGATCATGATCAATCATCTTTTCATTGTGGATGAGACCCTATAATAGGTATGCTCCTTCTATGTGAATATCTTGAGCTCTATCTAGACGATGCTCCTATATTCTAGAAGATATATTTAACCATGAAATCTATTCTATTTCTATATGCTCCTATACTACTCAAAACTTTGAAAGAAGACTCTAAGCAAAAAGGTTGACTTAGTCATAGGAGGATCTTCATCCTTTCGATTCTTGTCGTCTTCTTTCACTTCTCGAGTTACATGAGCTTCTTCCATGTTTCTCTTGTTGTTGTTGTCCTTCTTAAGTTAGGACAATCCCTTTTGTAGCGTCCATATTCTTGGCATCTAAATCATTGGACTTTAGACATGTAGTGGTCACAACCAATTTGTTACTTTCCTTGCAAAAAGACATTGAGGTATACTCAAAAGGGGACATATACTTACTTGATAGAGTTTGAGATGTAGTGAACTTGCTTTATTTTTGAAGACTTGATGGCTTACCTTCCTTAGATATTGAGATTCCTCAAATTGCTTTCTTCAAATGGACCTGCTTGATGACTTGACTCGTAGTGCCTTTCATTTTTCAAGATGGTGTAGCTTGATGTAGGTTCCTCTTTGATTTGTTCTTCTTGTAGGTGCCTTTATACAAGGAATTTCTTCTTGCTTTGTAGTCTTCCATGATGAATGATAGATGGTAGACCTTCTTGTCCTTGATGTGATTGATAATTCTTGGCTTGATGCTTCAACCTTGTAGATGTTCTTGGGATTCCCTTTCCTTGATGTGTCACCTTAGCTTTGATACCGCGTTGAAGAATCTAGGGAAATGGGGTATAGCGGGATTCTTCTCGACTTGAGAACAATTTGTGAAGCTCTTTTACAATTTATCTTGTTATCTTAATCTTCTTCTCTTCTTATTAATGCATGTGTGTTTACTTCGTCAAACTAGTGCCAAAAACATAAGAACAAGAACATAAGATGTTGGCTCTCTACCAGGGTAAAACCTCTCTCTCTCAGAGAGGAAAAGCCTTTGTAAATTTCTCTTATTGAAGCTTATTATTGGTCATTGCGAAGCCCTAGACCCTTGACAAGAATATCCTCCAAGCACAAGTCAAGTCCTTCCTCCTCTCTGCACTTTGTTTCTTCGACACTTCGTTCCCCGACACTGTGTCCTTCTTTCAACTTTTGATAGTCCTTGGTGGACTAGCTCTAAAAGAGACTCCAACCTTTTATCCTTAGTGAGATCCTTTACCAATGAAGAAACCTTCATTCTCTTGACCAACCGAGCCTTTTTCTTGATGTGAGGTTGTAGACTCAATGTACACCAAGTTTACTGCACCTGGGGTGATTTCCATCGCGATGAGACATGGAAACCCCAAATTTCCCGCACTTGGGAGGCTTTCGACAAGGCAGGACATGGAATCCCCAAATTCCACGAAATTTGGTGACTTTTATCGAGGAGGGACTGGGAGACCCCATGTCACGTTCCTATCCTAGTGGTAGTATTTCAACCACACATAAGCGAGTGTGACACCGCCATACCTTTCCCTTTTACCAATACTTGAGTACACGGTTTATGCCTACTTCAACACTCAGTCAATTTTCCAATAAGTGTTACTAACAATGCAGTGAAAATAGCTTACCATCAATTTATCTTCTTTAATTATTCTTTCAACCTGTCATGTCATGTGGTCATGCTACACTTCCTGTGGCATGCATGACACAACTCCACACCTGAACTGTGAACCTGTCCGCCTGACTTTCCATTCTGCGGCACCCAAACTCTACCCATTGGTGCGGTCCATAGTGAGGGCGCATGGCCTGTACGCAGTGCAGCCTGCCTGCTTGATCGGTAACCCACCCTGCTCTGCCTCTCTGCACTACCAAGTCTGACCCACCCACTATAATCTGCCTACCGGTGCGGCCCTCTTACCTACATCCTTCTCTTCCTTCTATTTTCGCCCAACTCCTTCCTTCGCACTCGTTCTACAATGTGGAAGTCTGAGTTCGATGTCCCTTCATTGAACTCCATCGTCCTTACTTATACGCATCCTTTCACCCAAGGGCCATGTCTCTTGGGGATAATAAGGGTTAGCTCCATCAACATACATACCCAACCGACCTACCACATAACCTCGACACACCCCATTCCAATGAACTGCCGCATCCCTTCATGTGCATCATCGCACCCATGGGTCGGCTCCAACACTTAGCTGATTACACCCATCGCTACATGTCGCACACCTACCCACGTCCTAACTCATCTTCACATGGTCACCTCTTTCATCTGGGCACCCAATAAGGGTTGATCGTGTGCCTTCCGTCGGTGACTTTCCCATCGTGCACTTATCAAGGGGCATGCACCCTGCCCAACATGGCGCGCCCGCTATGAGTGTGCCCATCACCGTCCCGCATAAGCAAATGTTGTGCCAAGTCTTTGCATAATTGAATGCTCACTCGAGTCTCATATAACCGAACGAGGGTGCCCATACTACGGGTTCAATCTTTCGACTCTCTCAGGTGCTCCCAACTCGAATACTTGACACCACAGGTCCCCCCTCGCCCGTACGTGGTAGAGGTTTCTGGCGCGATGGGACATGGAAACCCTAGATTTCATGCACTGGGCAGCTGTCATCATAGCAGTGTAGGGAAACCCTGCTTTCCCCACACTTGGACGGCTCCCATCGCAACGAGGCATGGAAACCCCAAGTTCCAGAGACAGACCAGGCAAGTGGTTTCCACCCCGCCGCGAAATGGAAACCCTGAGTTCGCAAGACTTGGGTGGTTCTTCATCGTTCTGCAACATGGAAACCATGAGTTCCATAAACATGGTGGATTTTAGTCGTGTTGCGACATGGAAACCCAAGTTCCCCACACTGGGGTCACAGTTTTCTCCTGAGCAGGAGATGGAGACCCCAGAGGTAGGGGTGATTTTAGGGGCGAATGTTCGCCCTTTGGCGAAATTAAGGGGTTTTAAATTTTTTGTGGGCGAAAATTTTGTATCATAGTACATTTTTACAAATCACCTCAAATAGCCCACCTTATTTTAAGGGAGAGGGTAAAAAAGGTAAATTTAGCCCTTGAAATTAGGAGTTACAACCTTCCATTCGCCCATTTTCAAGAATAGGTTTTATTTAAGTGAATCCATTCGCCCATTTTCAAGCATAGGTTTTATTTAAGTGAATCCTATGGGCCAAAGGCCCAAATACCATATTTATAAAAGAGGTATGGTAAATTAATAAAAATATAAATAAATGAGAGGTATGGTAAATAAATAAAACGTTTTTTATATTTACTCCATAAGTCACCTTATATACATGCAAGGGTGTAAACAAATAAAAATATAAGTGGAGGTATGGTAAATAAATAAAACATCTTTTTATACTTACTCAAAAGATATGGTAAATAAATAAAAATATAAATAAACTAGACGCATGGTAAATAAACAAGACCTCTTTTTATATTTAGTCCATAACCCTCTTTCTATTTATGAAGGCTCAAGAAAGAGGTTTTATTTAAGTGAATCCTATGGGCCAAATACCATATTTGTAAAAGAGGTATGGTAAATTAATAAAAATATAAATAAGTGAGAGGTACGGTAAACAAATAAAACCTTTTTTTTATATTTACTCCATAAGTCACCTTGTATTTATGAATAGTATGGTAAATTAATAAAAATATAAATAAACGAGAGGTATGGTAAATTAATAAAAATATAAATAAACGAGAGGTATGGTAAACAAATAAAACATTTTTTTATATTTACTCCATAAGTCACCTTACATTTATACTATGGGACAAATACCATGGACTACATTGTTATTAATACCATGCAAAAAAACATTATTAACCCTAATATTAGTATTAATAAAAATAAAAATGGCACATGGTATTGACCCATGGTATTCACCAAAAATGCACATGCTATTGACCCATGGTATTCACTTGGAATGTGACCTATTTAAATGGGGGAATTAAACCAGCATAGATCCATCTTTACTCTGTATCTACTAACCCCCAAGAGGTATCAAATATCGTGATATGCAAACTAGCATAGAGTGAAAAAATATTTGATCCAACCAAGAGTAAAAATGGATGTTGTAATTTAATGTATGTTAAACATTTTAGCTTGGTTAAAATAAAAATCAACTATTAATTTTATTAATTTTTATAAATTACTAATAGTAATTTTTAAGCTCGAAGTTTATGATAACCCATGGTATTCATGTGAGCATAGACTATTTAAAGGGGAAATTCTATCTTAGATCCATCTTAATTCTGGGTCTACCAAGTGCTCAGAGGGATAAATAGATTTCATCCCCCTAAGAGTGGTAGATGTGGAGTTAAGATGGATATAGGTTGGTTTTTATGATAATGAAGATATTAAATAGACTTAGGAAATTATATTGTAAAAACATCTTAAGGTGAATGGTTAAAGCATTGACATTGGACAAGTATATTTGTATACTTCTGTTTTAAACGGAAACAAATCCAGGGCTAAAAGGAATGGATTGATTGCAGTAGTCATCCTTCTATAACTTTCCAACATATGCTGGAGTAAACAGATTGTAATTTGGGTAATTTTTCTAATTGCAAACGGGAACATACTTGTGTATTGGCAGGGTGGTTATGAGGTCCCTAGAAGTGGAGTAAACAGATTGTAATTTGGGTAATTTTTCTAATTTCAAACAGGAACATACTTGTGTATTGGCAGGGTGGTTACGAGGTCCCTAGAAGTGATGAATTTGAATTTTTTTTGGTTTTATATATAGTATTAGGTTTTTTCTCATGCTTTGTTTGAATGGCACGGGTGAATTTTTTCCTACACACACTAGGTTATCGATATGTAATTTCGTTAATTTTGATTTCAAAAGATATTTTAAAGAAATGCAATGATTTCATTTGTGTATTCAATAAAGACAAGATTTTATATTGAGTAAAATATTCGCCATGTCTGGTGAGAGATTCCCCGAAACATTATATATACATATCATATTATTGATAAAATCTCCTTCCATTTTTCCTATATACCATGGAGATTCACCCATTTATTATACATGTAAATTTAGGGGGGGTTCTTAAAATTTTCCCTACCCAGAGGTTCTTGGAATTAGGCAGTTTCCCTGATGACATGAAACAGAAGCCCCTAGGTTCTGTGGACTTGGGCAGTTTTCTGTCATTCTACGGCATGGAAACCTGAGTTCTGTGCACTGATGTCATGATTTATGTCATGGCGGGACATGGAAGACCCCGAGTTTCCCATAATTAGGTGATTTCCGTCATGCCAGAGAATGGAAAGCCCCATGTTAGGTAGACTTGGGTGGTCGTTACCTCTCACGCAATGACATGGAAACCTAAAGCTCCCCAAACTTGGGTGGCCATTCCCTGTCGCGTGATGACATGGAAACCTGAAGCTCCTCGGACTTGGGCAAAAGTTTTAGCCACGACGTGAGCGACATGGGAACCCTGCATTTCCCAGACTTGGGTAGCAATTTTTGTCGTGACACGAAATGGAAACCCCGTGTGTCCACTGACTTGGGTAGCAATTTCCATCGCGCTGCAAAATGGACACCTTGAGTTCCCCAAACTTTGGTGGCTTTTTGTCACCCCACGACATGGAAATTTGAAGTTCCACAGACTCTCAGGCAATTTAGGGTGTGGCACGACATGGAAACCCCAGGTTTCCGAGAATTGGGTGGTTTCCATTAGTGGTTATGGTCGCACCACGACATGGAACTGTGATATCCCTAGACTTGGGCAGCAGTTTCGAAACACCCCAAGTTCCCTAGACTTGCGAGCTAGTTTGCATCGTCATGGAAATCCCAAGTTCCCTGCTTTGGTAATTGTTGAAAACCCCACATTTCCATCGTGTTGTAAAATGTGGTAACCCATGGTTCCATCAAGGGTAGTACATGGAAACCACAAGCTTCCCCAGACTTGAGCACCACCAGTTTTGGCCATGGCATGATATGGAAACCCTAAGCTTCCAAGCTTGGGTGCCAGGGCGCGACATCGAAACCCCAAGTTTCCCCAAGCTTGGGCATCGTCAGTTTCAGTCATGGCACGACATGGAAACCCCAAGTTTCCCAGGCTTAGGTGCCAGGGTGCTACATGGAAACCCCAAGTTTCCCTAGGCTTGGGCACCACCAGTTTCGGTCATGGCACAACATGGAAACCCCAAGTTTCCCCAAGTTTGGGTGCCAGGGCGCGACTTGGAAAACCCAAATTTTGGGCACGACGTGGAAACCCAAAATTTTAGGTGCCGGGGAGAAGCCCCAAATTTTAGGTGTCGGGTGGAAGCCCCAAATTTTAGGCATGACATGGAAACCCCAAATTTTGGGCATCAGGGCACAGCATGGAAACCCCAATTTTTCCCATGCTTGGGCACCTTTTTCGTCACAACGTGGAAACCAAAAATTTTGGGCACTGGCGCGCGACATGGAAACCCCAATTTTCTCAGGCTTCAGCGCCTTTTCCATCATGGCGTGGAAACCCCAAATTTCCCACCCCCAAGCAATAAAAAATTTCCGTCTAGAGGAAGAGGTAATGGCGTGAGAGTGGAAGGGTTCTTCGGATTTGTTTGTGACAAGAGAGAAGCTCTGAATCGAGGTGACCAAGGGTTGAATCTTAGTGGATCATGGCAGCAAGGCCACTCTTCCACTTACAATACCCTGCCATGTATTTAAGTAATCTGCAAAGGATTCTTCTCAACGACCATTTGGAATTGAACTTCAAAGTTGCCCTGACCAAGATGCTTCACGGTCACGGTTTTCAAATGACATGGGCCCCTGGGGGCGACAAAGAGATGTCGCTATTGTGGGTTGAGATACAGTTGAAGAGTGACATGCACCACTTCTAGTGTGGATTCTAACTTAGAGGCATTCAATCATAATCTGACGCATGGTAGCTTCGCGCCACTAGCTTTTCAACCAAGCGCGATGACCAATTGTGTGAATCAATGGTTCCTTTCGTACTAAGGTGAATTACTATTGCGATGCAGTTCATGAGTAGGGTAAAACTAACCTATCTCATGATGGCCTAAACCCAGCTCATGTTCCCTCTTGGTGGGTGAACAATCCAACACTTGGTGAATTCTGCTTCACAATGATAGGAAGAGCTGACATCAAAGGATCAAAAAGCAACAACACTATGAATGCTTGGCTGCCACAAGCCAGTTATCCCTATGGTAAATTTTCTGACACCTCTAGCTTCAAATTCCGAAAATCTAATGGATCGATAGGCCACACTTTCATGATTTGTATTCGTACTGAAAATCAAAATCAAATGAAATTTTACCCTTTTGTTCCACACGAGATTTCTATTCTCGTTGAGCTCATCTTAGGACACTTGCATTGTCTTCTAATAGATGTGCCACCCCAGCCAAACTCCCCACCTGACAAGGTCTTCTGCCTGGATTGACCCACTGAAATGTGCCTTAAGGCCAAAAATAGGGGTAGTGCCCTGCCTCCACCCCACGGAATAAGTAAAATAATGTTACAATTAGTGGTATTTCACTTGCACCGAAAACAACTCCCACTTATTCTACACCTCTCAATTCATTTCACAATGTCGGACTAGAGTCAAGATCGACAGGGTCTTCTTTCCCCGCTGATTCTGCCAAGCCCATTCCATTGGATGTGGTTTCACTAGATAGTAGATAGGGACAGTGGGAATCTTGTTAATCCATTCATGCGTGACACTAGTTAGATGACGAGGAATTTGGCTACCTTAAGAGAGTCATAGTTACTCCCGTGATTTACCTGCACTTGGTTGAATTTCTTCACTTTGACATTCAGATCACTGGGCAAAAATGGCATTGCATCAGCATCCGTAGGGACCCAGCGCTCTCTAGGCCTAGCCCTCAGAGCCAATCCTTTTCCCAAAGTTACGGATCCGTTTTGCCGACTTCCCTTACCTACATTGTTTTATTGACCAGAGGTTGTTCACCTTGGAGACCTGATGCGGTTATTAGTATGACCAGGCATGAACTATACTCGGTCCTATAGATTTTCAAGGGCCGCCGAGGGCACACCAGAAACTGCAAGACGTGTGGTGCTCTTCCAGCTACTGGACCCTATCTCTAGGTGAACCGATTCTAGGGTGGGCAAGCTATTAAAAAGAAAAGATAACTCTTCCCGGGGCCCTAGATGATGTCTCTGGATTTCCTAACATTGCTTCCTATCGCCATGTCCTGGTTTAGGAATATTAACCTGATTCCCTTTCAATGCTTGTGCAGAGTGCAGTCTTGATACAAGGCTTCCCCATATTTTAGGATCGACTAACCCTTGTCCTAGTGATGTTCACATGGAACCTTTCCCCACTTCATTCTTCAAAGTTCTCATTTGAATATTTTCTACTACTACCAAGATCTGCACAGGGGGTCAATCCACCCAAGCTCACACCTGAGGTTTCTCGATGAACCCCGCATCCTCCTACTCATGGGAGCCAGGCAGTTGCTCCGAAGGTCGAGTATAGGTTGCGTGCTTCAACGCCATCCATTTTCAAGGATAGTTGATTCGGCAGGTGAGTTGTTACACACTCCTTAGTGGATTTCGACTTCCATGAACACCGTTCTGCTGTCTTAATCAACCAACACCCTTTGTGGGATCTAGGTTAGCGCACAATTTGGCACCGTAACTTGACTTTCGGTTCATCCTGCATCACTAGTTTTTCATACCAAAAATGACCCACTTGGAGCTCTCGATTCCACAGAACAACTCAATGGAGCAGCTACACCCTCTTACCTATTTAAAGTTTGAGAATAGGTCAAGGGCGTTATGCCCCCGATGCCTCTAATCATTTGTTTTACCTGATAAAACTCGCGCGTGAGCTCCAGCTATCCTGAGGGAAACTTTGGAGGAATCCAGCTACTAGATGGTTTGATTAGTCTTTCGCCCTTATACCCAAGTCAGATGAATTATTTGCACATCAGTATCACTACAAGCCTCCGCCAGAGTTTCCTCTGGCTCCGGCATAGTTCACCATCTTTCGGGTCCCAACAGGTGTGTTCACACTCGAACCCTTCGCATAAGCTCAAGGTCGTTCGACAATGCACCCCCTCAAAGAGGGGCTCTCACCCATAAATTTCCTTACACCTCGTAGGTTTTCAAACCCACTGACTCGCACACATGTTAGACTCCTTGGTTCATGTTTCAAGATGGGTGAAATGGAAATCCTGCCAACCAACGCCATGAGCGTGTAGGTGCAGATGGCCTACCACAAGGGTGAACGCTTCGTTCCTCGACCACCGCAATGACAAACTAACAGGTAGTAATCCACTCGCACTTGTGATGATGCAGCAGCCCATGTTGGTTTGCACCTCAAGTCAAGCGGTGGACCAGCCTGAGCCATTCCACATCTGACCGAGATGCATCGACAGCCTCCATATGCTTCCCTCTTGGCAATTTAAAGCACTCTTTAACTATCTTTTCAAAGTCCTTTTCATATTTCCCTCATGGTACTTATTCGCTATCGATCTATCTCCCGTATTTAGCCTTGGATGAAATTTACCACCTAATTAGGGTTGAATCCCAAACAACCCGACTTGCCAATAACACCTCGTGATGCAATAGGGTCCTGGCCCGATAGGGCTCTCACCCTCTCAGGCACCCCATTCCAAGGGACCTGGCCCAGGTTTGCCACTAAGGACGCTTCTATAGACTACAATTCAGGTGACACTGCTGCCCGATTTTCATGCTGGGCTCTTCCTGGTTTGCTCGCCGCTACTAGGGGAATCATTGTAAGTTTCTTTTCCTTCGCTTAATTATATGCTTAAACTCAATGGTTGTTCTCGCCTGAGCTAAGGTTGCAAAGTTGGAGCTAAATCTGCCCTACCCAATGGGAGGACAAGGGAGAGCAAAGAAAGTTCAAGCGATGCCACACAAAGCCACAGAAGGCCTCGGGAGAAAATTGTGCTCAAAAACTCGATGATTCATGGGATTCTGCAATTCACACTAAGTATCACATTTCGCTACATTCTTCATCGTAACAAGAGCTGAGATATCCGTTGTCGAGAGTCATTTCCACGTATTACCAAAAAATCCACCACAACAATGAATAGGGGCAACCCCCACAACAAATGTAAGGCTAAGGACCAAAAGGAGGAAAGGAAGAAAAATGTATGAAAGAATGAGAAACAAAGGTGTCTACCCCCCTCACAGGAGGAGGTTCAAATAGAGAACAATCTCCCCGAGCCCCACACCCTCGCGAAAGGGGGGAAATGCATGGAACAACAATCAAGAAGGACTAAGGTGGCCACCCCGGGAGCTCGCACTGCTTTTAATCCTTCCTGAACACTAGTCCACAACAATTCCCCCTTTTCTCCATAAAGCTAGGGACCGAAAGGAAGAATGGAGATTAGACGTGGCTACTGGCTCACAAGGGAGTCTCAAACAAAGCACAAGCCTCCCAAGCCCCGTGCCTTCACAAAAAGGGGGGAATTGAAGGGGATGACGATCGAGAAGGACTAGGGTGGCCACCCTGGGAGCTCGCACTGCGTTTCATCCTTGCTGAACACCAATCCACAATAATCCCACCTTTTCTCCTTAAATCTAGGGGCCAAAAGGAAGAATGGAAGAAAACAACACGAAAGAAAGGGATATAAACCATGGCTACCGGCTCACAAGGGGAGGATTCAAACAGAGAACAAGCTTCCCCAACCTTGTGCCTTGGTAGAAAGGGGGGAATTACAGGGGACGAAAATCGAGAAGGACTAGGGTGGCCACCCTGGGAGCTCACATTGCGTTTCATCCTTCTCGAACACCAATCCATAATAATCCCACCTTTTCTCCGTAAAGCTAGGGGCCAAAAGGAAGAAGGGAAGAAAACAACATGAAAGAAAGAGAGATATCAAATGTGTCTACTGGCTCATAAGGAGAGGCTCAAACAGAGAACAAGCTTCCCCAACCCCGTGCCTTTGCAAAATGAGGCGAACTAAAGGAGACGACGGTTGAGAAGGACTAGTGTAGCCACCCCGAGAACTTGCACTACTTTTCATCCTTCCTGAACACCAATCCACAACAATCCGACCTTTTCTCTGTAAAGCCAAGGGCCAAAAGTAAGAAGGGAAGAAAACAACATGAAAGCAAGAGATATCAAATGTGGCTACCGGCTCACAAGTGGAGGCTCAAATAGAGAACAAGCTTCCAAAACCCCATGCCTTCGCAAAAAGGGGGGAACTGCAGGGGACAATGATCGAGAAGGACTAGGGTGGCCACTCCAGGAACTCACACTGCTTTTCGTCCTTCCCGAACACCAATCCACAACAATCCCATCTCTTCTCCATAAAGGTAGGGGCAAAAGGAAGAAGGGAAGGAAACAACACCAAAGAAACAAAGATCCCAAGAAAAGAGAGAAGCTCAAAAACACACCGTGTAGATGTTCGCTAACCAAAAACAAATCATACAAGGCACCCAATCAAAAATCATCCCACCTATTCACACCCTCCCACATACATTATGGCACAACGCCCTTTCTAGTTTACAACATAACGAACAACAATCAAAAAACCAAGCAAATAAATCACAACCTAAACATAACCACTGGAAAAGAGAAGGGCCGTGATGAGACCAGTGTCTGGAGAACGTTACTGAGAGGTAAACAACCTCGCAACCTGGCACAAGGCTTCAAATGACAAATAGACTACTAATAACAAACCCACCCCGCTATTGTACCCCTCCGTGTACAAAACACCCAACAACCTTTCCAGCAAGAAAGTCAATGGGGGTCAAGAATCAAACTCCAAAGAGGAGTTTTCACGAGCTGACACTCAATATTGGAGAAAGCCACGGGCCACAAATACATCGATGGTGCAAGGCCACTAAAGAGAGGAATGTCCGCAAAGTGCACACCATGAAACAAAGAAATGACCAAGTCCCACAAAACTCCCACAATCCAAAGGGAGGAACAAAGACACAACCCACTATTTCTTTTTTCCTTAGAAGGGGATTGGCTCACAAGAGGATGAGGAATTCCCTCAATGGAAAAGTCACGAGATAAGATTGCCACCCTCATGCCCATTGGACGGGAAAATTGCGATCTCGATGGAGCTCAGACCGAGGGAGGGGTTTTTCATTACCTGGACACCCAACCCTTCCATGAGGGCATGTCGAGGAACAGTTGGGAGGACTAGGGTGGCTAGCCCAATGGGTTGAATCACTCTTCATCCATCTAATACTGACCCTACCATGACAATTTCCCCTCACGGAAGGTTTGAGCTACTAGGCGCACATGAAACCACTCCCTCCACCCAACCACCAGCAAAAAAGCTCACCCAAGTACCACATCAACCACCGCCGCCTTTCCGAGAGAGCCAACTATGGAAACCCACACCCTTGTCCCATGCCTTCAAATGAACAAAAGACCGAGCACTGCTGCTACGAATGAGTTTAAATTTATCCATCGTATTTCCCAAGCACCTCAACTGTAGCAACCATGCTTGGCCGAACAGATCATCAGAAGGGCTCTTAAGAAACAAGCTTCCGATCCCCCCTACAGAAATACATTGGGGAGAAGAAAAACAAAGGATGGGTGGGACAAGCACAAGCATGGATTGCAAGCACACACACAAAAAAACAAGCGTTACCTCAAGACAAGCAACCAAAAATGTTCTCGCCAAACACCAAACCTGCTCCCCTAGAGACACACCACACAGTCCCACATTGCAATCATAACCCAACCAACCTGAACCAAAAAATAAAACCCATGTTATCAATGATCCTACCACAGGTTTACCTATGGTAACCTTGTTATGACTTCTCCTTCCTCTACATGATAAGGTTCAATGAACTTCTCACAAAGTCGACAGTGGCGAACCACCATCATTGATGCAATCCAAACACTTCACTGGATCATTCAATTGGTAGGAGCGATGGGTGGTGTGTACAAAGGGCAGGGACATAGTCAACACAAGTTGATGACATGCGCTTACTAGGAATTCCTCATTGAAGACCAATAATTGCAATGGCTTGTCCTCATCACGATGCAATTTGAGAAGATTTCTTGATCCTCTCGAACCAGGAAGAAAAATTTGTTGGTTGTATCAGTGTAGCATGCATGTAGCCCAGAACATCTGAGGGCATCACAAACATATTATTGACTGAAACTTCGATGGCCTAAATGACCATAGTCCCTCTAAGAAGCTGGCCACGAAGGGGAACCTCTGTGTAGCTAGTAAGCAGGCTGAGGTCTCATTCGTTATCGAAATGAACTAGAAAAATCTCTCCAACAACTAAGAACGATCATGCACCACTACCTATAGAATCAAGAAATAGCTCTGGACCTGGTAATTTTCCCTGTGTTGAGTCAAATTAAGCCACAGGCTCCACTCCTGGTAGTGCCCTTCTATCAATTCCTTTAATTTTCAACCTTGCAACCATACTCCCCCCAGAACCCAAACACTCTGATTTCTCAAAAGGTGTTGGCGAAGTCCTTAGAGCAACATTCGTCGATCCCTGGTCGGCATCGTTTATGGCTGAGACTAAGACAATATCTGATCGTCTTCGAGCCACCAACTTTCGTTCTTGATTAATGAAAACATCCTTGGAAAATGCTTTCAGAGTGGTCCGTCTTTCATAAATCCAAGAATTTCACCTCTGACAATGAAATATGAATGCCCTCGACAGTCCCTATTAATCATTACTCCAGTCCCAAAGGCCAACACAATAGGACCGGAATCCTATCAAGTTATTCCATGCTAATGTATTTAGAGCATATTGCTTTGAGCACTCTAATTTTTTCAATGTAACAGTGTCGAAGCCGTGACCCAGCTAATTAAGGCTAGGAGCATGCCACCGACAAAAGGGACGGAAGGGTAGGTGTGTAGGTTTTAACCCTGTACAGAAATTACTTGCATACGAATTCTTAAACAAAGAAAATAAACAATGCGAGAGCATAACCCATAAAACACATATGCACAGAGATTTTTCCCTAGATCCCAAAACCGGGACTACCAGCTTGATTTTTCATTATGTTCCTTTCAATGTTACAATACATATTTATACATGCCGAAGCATCCAATACCATGGACCAAAAAACCATTGCGTCCAATACCATGTGCGAAGCACAAAACCATAGGTAGGTTCGCCCAACCTAATATAGGGTCCAAAAAAAAAAATTTCCCGGGGCGCTGCCCCGCACCCCGTAAAGGGGGGATACCCGCCCCCCTCAAACCCCCCGGCTGCGCAATCGGCGCAACGAAGGGGGGCTTCTGCCCCCGTTTAACTACGTAGGTTAGTCGTGGAAAGAATATAACACAACCCAACAATCTCCCACTTGTTGTTTTCTTTCCACACGGGGCCACAGGAGAGCTTAGTCATTTTTCCAGCCCTGAAACACCCATTGTTTCTCTACACCAAGAGAACTTCTCAGAGCTCACAGATTTTGTCAATGCATCTGCAGTATTCTTCGAAGTGTCCACCTTTACCAGCAACACCTTTTTGTCTTCTATCATATCCCTCACAAAGTGATACTGAACATCAATGTGCTTTGTCTTTGAATGATAAGCAGGGTTCTTTGCCAAGAAAATTGCACTTTGGCTGTCACAGTCTATTCTTATAGCTCCCTGTACTAACCCCATACTTGAACACAATCTCTGCAACCAAACTGCTTCCTTGCTTGCATGAGTGGCTGCCATGTATTCTGCCTCTGTAGTTGATAGTGCCACTACAGATTGTTTCTTACTCATCCAACTGACTGCACCTCCAAATAGGTTAAACACATACCCACTTGTAGATCTTCTATGATCCAGATCTCCAGCCCAGTCGGCATCAACAAAACCATGAATATCCAACACTCTGTCCAATCCTAGTCTTCCTTGGTAGCACAAACCATAATCACTAGTGCCACACAAATACCTGAAAACCCGCTTCACTGCTGTCCAGTGCTCCTTCCCAGGTTTTGACACAAACCTGCTCAATACTCCCACTGCATGTGCAATGTCTGGTCTAGTACAGACCATTGCATACATCAGGCTACCGACTGCACTTGCATATGGAACACGGGACATGTCCTCTTCCTCTTCTTGTGTCTTGGGACACTGTTCAGCAGATAACCTCAGACCTACAGGAATAGGAACCTTCACCGGTTTACTATCCTGCATATTAAACCTCTGCAGTATTGTCTCGACATACTTCCTCTGGTTTAACCAGAGCTTCCTCTTTACCCGATCTCTTTTAATTTCCATGCCCAAAATATAGTTTGCAGCACCAAGATCTTTCATGTCAAATTTGGAGGACAATTGGGTCTTCAAATCCTGGATAATTTCTTTGTCATTTCCAACCAGCAACATATCATCCACATATAAGACCAGATAAATAACACGGTCACCAATTAATTTAAAATACACACAATGATCTGCTTTGCTTCGGGTGAAGCCAAGTCCCCGTATAAATGTATCAAATTTCTGATACCACATCCTTGGTGACTGTTTTAACCCATACAGAGACTTCTTTAACTTGCATATCAGTTCTTTCTTACCCTTCACCGCAAAGCCTTCAGGTTGCCTCATGTAGATTTCCTCTTCCAAATCCCTGTGAAGAAATGTTGTCTTCACATTCATCTGTTCTACCTCAAAATCAAAAGCAGCAGCAACAGATAAAAGTAATCTAATAGAAGCTACCTTGGCAACAGGAGAAAAAATATCACCAAAATCAATTCCTGGCACCTGGGAATAACCTTTTGCTACCAACCGAGCTTTGTATTTCTCCACCTTTCCTTCTGCATTAGTCTTCTTCTTGAACACCCATTTGCTACCAATGGGTTTCCTTCCAGCCGGCAACTCTACCAGATCCCAAACCTCATTTTTGTGCAAAGATGCCATTTCATCAACCATGGCCTCTTTCCAGAGTTTTCCATCCTCTGAATCCACTGCTTCCTTCACAGTTCTGGGATCATCATCAGTAACAGACAAAGCAAAATTTGAACTGAAAGCAGATGGACTATACCTTTCTGGCTGCCTTCTTTCTCGACCTGATCTTCTCACAGCCGGAGTTTGTGGCTCTTCATCTTATGATTCCTCCTCTGCTGCAAAGTCTGATTCTTCCTCCTTTGGCTCAAACTCTATCTTCTCAGGTTCCTTTGGTTGGACTTCAGATTGAATAACATCTTTTACCTCTCTGAACACCACATATCGGCTGTACACAACCTTCCGTGTGATTGGGTTCCAAAGCTTATAACCCTTTAAACCATCCTTATACCCAATAAAGATGCACTTTTCAGATTTACTATCCAACTTGGTTCGTTTCTCCTTTGGAACATGTACATATGCATCACATCCAAATACCCTCAGATGTGAAAGAGAGGGTTTCTTACCAGTCCATACTTCTTGTGGAGTCTTATCCTCCAACGCTGATGAGGGTGATCTGTTGATCAGGTAACGTGCAGTATCCATCGCCTCTGCCCAGAATTCATGTCCTAACCCGACACCACTGAGCATGCTTCTTGCCCTTTCCATCAACGTCTTGTTCATTCTTTCTGCGACTCCATTTTGCTGAGGTGTATATGGAGTAGTCTTCTGTCGTGCTATACCACACTTCTTACAAAATTCTTCAAATTCCTTGCTGCAAAATTCTCCACCATTATCTGTCCTCAGCACCTTTATCTTCTTCTTTGTCTGATTTTCCACCAAAGCCTTAAATTCTTTAAACCTGTCAAAGACTTCAGATTTCTTCTTAAGGAAATATATCCATGTATTCCTTGAGAAGTCATCTATGAATGATACATAGTACACAGACTTACCCAGTGATGGAACCTTCACAGGTCCAAACACATCACTGTGCACAAGCTCTAATATCTGTTTCGTCCTCTTACCACCAGAGGGGAAACTCACTCGATTCTGCTTCCCATACACACAATTTTCACAGAAATCAAAATCCAGAGAGCTATCATTCATACCTTCTACCATACATTTGCCATGAAGTATTCGAAGGCCCTTCTCTCCAATATGTCCAAGCCTTTGATGCCACAACATGGTCTTCTCTCCAGAGACCACTAGATTTTCTACTCCATTTTCAGGAACCATAGAACTATTTCACCCATCAACAACAGTGCTACCTTGCAGCTTGTACAGAGTTCCAATCCGAACTCCCCGCATCAATATCAGTGCTCCTCGAACCATCTTGCAAGTATCTTTCTCGAACACCGTCTTTACACCTGCATCATCCAACTTGCTTACAAAAATCATATTTCTGGCCAATGCAGGAATATGTAGAACACTCGGAAGTGTTCTAACCCTTCCACCTTGCAACTTCAACTTTACTTTTCCCCGACCAATGATTCTAGCCTTCCTATCATCTCCTAAGAAGACATCACCACCATCGTATTTCTCATACTTGTAGAACCACTCTCTATGGGGAGTGAAGTGAAAGGATGCACCTGAGTCAATCAACCATGCCTCATGATCTACATGTGTACTTGAAGAAGCCAAGTACACATCCCCACCTTCATCTGAGGTGGTTTTCGCCTCTGCAGAAGGAGCATCATCAGATACCTTTCCTTTATCAGGAGATTTAGATTTACAATCCCTTCTGAAGTGCCCTTCCTTTCCGCATTTCTAGCACACCACCTTTGTAGGTTTTCCTGGAGATTTAGATCTCCCACTCGATGACTTATTTTTGTTTCTGTTCTGGGACCGTCCTCGTACAGACAAGGCATCACCATTCTGGTTGTCCATATTCTTCCGTCTCATCTCCTCCATCAGCAAGGCTGATACTATTTCATCAAACTGCAAAGCAGTTGCATTGCTACCTATTGCAATAACCAGACTATCCCACGAATCTGGTAGAGAACACAATAGACTGATGCACTTATCTTCATCTGAAATTTTAATATCAACAGATAATAATTGACTTACCACAGTATTAAACGCATTCAGATGCTCTGTCACCGAGTCTCCATCTTTCATCCTCAGGTTATACAGCTTTTTCCGCAGGAACAGTTTATTCACCAGAGACTTAGATTGGTACAAAGTCCCTAACTTGACCCACAAAGCCTTTGCCGTAGCTTCCCCTGATACATTCAGCAATACTGAATCTGAGACACACAATCGTATTGTGCTCTTTGCCTTCCAATCCAATTTCTTCCATTCTTCATCGGTCACTTCCGATGGTTTAGTACCCGGATCTACCGCGATCCACTGATCTTTATCGACCAATAGATCCTCCATCTTGAGTTTCCACAACTCAAAACTCTGACCATTGAACTTCTCAATCTCGATCTTTCCACTGCTCGCCATCTTCTTTCACCACCAGAATCGATCTCGCAGATCTCCCACTGAACAGGGTCTACCACAGGCCCGAGCGAAACCCCTGAGCAACAAAGGCGTCCCCTTGAAGCCAAAACAGCTCCGATACCAAATGTAGGTTTTAACCCTGTACAGAAATTACCTGCATACGAATTCTTAAACAAAGAAAATAAACAATGCGAGAGCATAACCCATAAAACACATATGCATAGAGATTTTTCCCTGGATCCCAAAACCGGGACTACCAGCTTGATTTTTCATTATGTTCCTTTCAATGTTACAATACATATTTATAAATGCCGAAGCATCCAATACCATGGACCGAAAAACCATCGCGTCCAATACCATGTGCGAAAATCATGCACAAAACCATAGGTAGGTTTGCCCAACCTAATATAGGGTCCAAAAAAAAAAATTTCCCGGGGTGCTGCCCCGCACCCCGTAGAGGGGGGCTACCTGCCCCCCTCAAACCCCCTGGATAGCTGCCCCCCCTGTGACCCCCCCGCTGCGCAATCAGTGCAACAAAGGGGGGCTTCCGCCCCCCTCTAACCCCCCGTTTAACTACATAGGTTAGTCGTGGAAAGAATATAACACAACCCAACAAGGTGCACACCGAGTAGGTGGACCGACCTTTATGACCCAAGATCCAACTACGAGCTTTTTAACTGCAACAACTTCAATATACACTATTGGAGCCGGAATTACCACGATTGGTGGCACCAGACTTGCCATCCAATGGATCCTTGTTAAGGGGTTTAGATTTTACTCATTCCAATTACCAGACTCGAGGAGCCCAGTATTGTTATTTATTATGACTACCTCCCCATGTCAAGATTGGATAATTTGCACACCTGCTACCTTCCTTGGATGTGGTATCTGTTTCTTAGGCTCCCTCTTCAGAATTTAACCCTAATTCTCTATTACCCATCACCACCATGGTAGGCCTCTATCCTACCATTAAAAGTTGATAGGGCAGAAATTTGAATCAAGCATTGCCAGCACAAGCTCTGTGCAATCTGTCGCATTATCATGATTCACCGAAGAAGTGGGTAAGCCCAGACTAGCCTTTTATCTAAAAAATGCATCCCTTCCAAAAAGTCAAGACTTGGTGCACGTATTAGCTCTAGAATTACTACGGTTATCCAAGTAGTATGGTACCATAAAAAAAACTATAATTGACTTAATGAGCCATCTGCAACTTCACAGTCTGAATTAGTTCATACTTAGACATGCATGACTTGATCTTTGAGACAAGCATATGACTATTGGTAGGATCAACCAGGTAGCACCCTCCCACTTCAAAGGGAATTTCGGGGTGCTCTCTTACTAAGAGCCAATCTGAACACCCATCAAGTCAAAGAGATAACAAAATATCATGTAAAACTTTTATGCCTTGCACCTCTTGCATCCCAAGAAGGAAGCACACGCAACATGCCAAGGACATGGCGAACAAATGGGTAGACCTTCTGAGCCACAATGCACCAAGGCCACTTTGGAGTTTGCAACCACGCCCCAACCAACAAGAAATCGAGTGATCGCTAACTCACTCCCTTAGAAATTCCGCCAAAAGCCTCCACGCCCTGCACCGAGGCCACCTAGGAGTCGACTCGAATAGCAACAACAGTGGACCTTGATCTCCTAATCGCCTGCGGAAACCTTGATGCAAAGGAAATAAATGGAGAATGACCAACCACGCAACCTATATATTATAAATGAGCCCCAACCCTCCCTGCCCCACACCAAGGCCACCTAGGAATCCACCCAGACAATAGAAACGATGGATTTCAATCTCCTGATCGCCTGTGGTAGCCTCGATGCGAAGGAAAAGGAAGGAAATAAAAAGAGGATGACTGACTGCAAATCCTATCATAGAGAGGCCATACAAACCTCCTTGCCCCACATCGATGCCACCTAGGAGTCTACCTGGATAGAAACAACAATTGATCTTGATCGGATGATCACCTACAACAGCCTCAACACAAAGGAAAGGGAAGGAAATAATACAAGACAAAACGAGCCTGCAACCTCCCTTAGAAATTCCCCGCAACCCTCCCCTCCCCACACAGAGGCCACCTAGGAGTCCACTTGGACAGTAGCAATGATGGACCTCGATTGCATGATCGCCTGCAACAGCCTCAATGTAAAGGAAACAGAAGGAAATAAAACAAGACCAACTGAGCCCACAAACTCTCTTAGAAATGCACCCCGACCCTCCCCGCCCCACACTGAGGCCACCTAGGAGTCCACCCAGACAGCAGCAACGGTGGACCTCGATCACTTGACCAAGTATGGCAACCATGATACGAAAGCAAAGGAAGGAAATAAATGCAAATCAAGAGGCTCGCTACACAATACAGAACATATCTAAATAAGAGGAGGGTTCAGGTAGCTCCACACCCCACGCACCCTATGTATAGGCAACCTAGGAGATTGCCCACAACTTTACTAACTGGACAATGAATAATTTTCACCTACAGCCACCCCTACACAGAAGATGGAGGTCGAAGCATTCCACTTCAAAATCTTTCTTCCAGATAGCCCCCACCATCAACATAGCAAGCCTCCTCCCCATTGGACCATGAGCACATACACAATTGAAACAACCAATGCCCATAAACGTTGTGACTTAACATTTCCAACCACAAAAGCCTGCCATGCATGTGAGATGCAAGGACAAATCCAACCACTCGATCAAACATATGGCCCAACACATCTATAAAAACCTCAAAGCCAATGCAACCACGGATGATGTGCACTTTGAAAGGAATTCCAACCCTTAACTTTACAATAAGGAGAACAGCGCCTCACATCGCCTGACCAAAAAGAAAGCAAGAGGTAGGGTAGGTGGTTTACAACCAAAACCCTTCCATGTTCCTCTTAAATGTATGCATCTCAACCGATAATGCCAACACAGAAAGAGTACAAGCACAAGAAACTGGCACCATAAACAACCGAACGGTGAAGAGAATAGTCGTCACAGGGAGCCACACCACAAAAACCCATACAACTATGAGAACTTAGACCAGAAGGGGAATTGTTCACATATGCCTCCTGGGACAAGCATGGCCAACATTACCACTCATGTGCTACCGAGTGGGTATGGAGAGAAGATGAAAATCGACCACCCTACAAATGACCCAAGGCCATTATTGAGGAAAACCCAAAAAACCAACTCAATTGCGAAACCACCTTTCACACGAAAAGGAAAACCCTCCCCACCAAATAAGGAGGAGGTTAACAATATAACAAGGAGACAATTTCAATGAAGCCACACATGGCTACCCAGCCCAATCAAAATTTTCTATTCGCAACAACCGAGGGGCACGATAGCAACATAGGCACGACAGAGTTTTGGGGTTTCCATCTGGGACCACAACAACGAAGGCTCAAATGAGTGCCGAGAAAACTTTAACATTTTTATTGTTCGAATGGGCAAGAGGGACAAGGAAAAGCATGGCCAACATTAGCAATCATGTGCTACTGAGTGGGGATGGAGAGAAGATGAAAATCGGCCACCCTACAAATTACCCATGGCCATTTTTCAGGAAAACCTGACAAAACAACTCAATTACCAGCACACCTTTCACACGTAAATAAAACCTATCACTTGTATCATTTGGACAAGCATAAAGGACCAAGACAAGCCAGGGAGCCACACCACAACAACTCATAAAACTCCAAGAAATTAGAGAGCAGAAGGGTAATTGTTCACATATGCCTCCTGGGACGAGCATGGCCAACATTACCGCTCATGTGTTACCAAGTGGGGATGGAGAGAAGATGAAAATCGGCCACCCTACAAACAACCCAAGGCCATCGTTCAGGGAAACTTGAAAAAACAACTCAATTACCAACCCACCTTTCACACGAAAAGAAAACCTGTCACTTGTATCATTTGGAGGGGCACGAGTTGACCAGGATGAGCTAGGGAGCCACACCACATAACCCATACAACTCCAAGAACTTAGAGAGTAGAAGGGGAATTGTTCACATATGCCTCCCGAGACAAGCACGACCAACATTATCGCTCATGTGCTACTGAGTGGGGATGGAGACAAGATGAAAATCGGACACCCTACAAACAACCCAAGGCCATCATTCAAGCAAACCCAAAAAAACAACTCAATTACCAACACCTTTCACATGAAAAGAAAACCTGTCACTTGTATCGTTTGGATGGGCACGAGGGGACCACGATGCACTAGGGAGCCACACCAAAACAACCCATACAACTCCAAGAACTTAGAGAGTAGAAGGGGATTTGTTCACATATGCCTCCTGGGACAAGCATGGCCAACATTACTGCTCATGTGCTACCAAGTGGGGATGGAGAAAAGATGAAAATCGGCCACCTTACAAATGACCCAAGTCCATCGTTCAAGAAAGCCCAAAAAAATAAATCAATTACCAATGTACCTTTCACACAGAAAGCAAACTTGTCACTTGTATCATTTGGATGGGTAGGAGGGACCAAGACGAGCCTAGGAGCCACACCACAATAGCCCATACAACTACAAGAACTTGGATAGAATAAGGGGAATTGTTCACATATGCCTCCTGGGATGAGCATGGGAAACATTACCGCTTATATGCTACCAAGTGGGGATGGAGAGAAGATGAAAATCGGCCACCCTAAAAATGACCCAAGACCATTATTCAGGCAAACCAGAAAAAACAACTCAATTACCAACCCACCATTCACACGAAAAGAAAACCTATCACTTGTATCATTCTGATGGGCACGAGGGACTAGGACGAGCCCAGGAGCCACACCACAAGAGCCCATACAAATCCAAGAACTTGGAGAGCAGAAGGGGAATTGTTCACATATGCCTCCCAGGACAATCATGGCCAACATTACCGTTCATGTGCTACCGAGTGGGGATGGAGAGAAGATGAAAATAGGCCACCCTACAAATGACCCAAGGCCATCCTTTAGGAAAACCTGAAAAAACAACTCAATTACCAACCCACCTTTCACATGAAAAGAAAACCTATCACTTGTATCATTTGGATGGGCACGAGGGACAAAGACGAGCCTGGGAGCCACGCCACAATAACCCATACAAATCCAAGAACTTGGAGAGAAGAAGGGGAGTTTTTCACATATGCCTCTTGGGACGAGCATGGAAAAAATTATCGCTCATGTGATACTAAGTGGGGATAGAGAGAAGATGAAAATAGGATACCCTACAAATGACCCAAGGCCATTCTTCAGGTAAACCCAAAAAAACAACTCAATTACCAACCCACCTTTCACACGAAAAGCCAACCGAGGGACCAAGACGAGCATGGCCAACATTACCGCTTGTGTGCTACTGAGTGGGGATGGAGAATAGATGAAAATCAGCCACCCTACAAATTACCCAAGGCCATCCTTCAGGTAGAACTGAACAAACATCCCAATTACCAGCCCACTTTTCACACGAAAAGTAAGACTCTGCCCAAACGAGTTTACATGGGCGCCCTCACACAACCCAACCAAACCCAACCCAACGAGTTTTGATGTCTACCCTCACACGACACAACATTACACGACCTGACCCGACCAAGTTTACATGGGCACCCACACAAGACTGAAATGAAGGCACAAGGGAGAGCTGAGCAAACGAGTGACATGAATGTGGACAAAGCCCACCCTGGGTCACAACGTAGCAATTTTGATACAGGCTCGTTCACCGGGGCATGCCCTCACACTGAACGACCTGACGAAATGAGTTTACACGGCTGCCCTCATATGACCTGTGTGAATGAGTTTACACAAACACCCTCAAATGACCTGCCCAAATGAGTTTACATGGGCGTCCTCAAACGACCTACCCAAACAAGTTAACGCGAGTGCCCTAAAACGACCCGCCCGAACGAGTTTACACGGCTGCCCACAAACAAGCCGCCCGAATGAGTTTACGCGAACGGCCTCAAACAACCTGCCCGAACGAGTTTACATAGACACCCTCAAACGACCGGCCTGAATGAGTTTACATGGACTCCCACACACGACCAAAATGAAGGCACAAGGTAGAGTCGGGCAAACGAGCTACAAAAACGTGCACAAAGCTCACCCCGGGTTACAAATTAGCATTTTTGATACGGTCTCATGTGCCTGGGCACGCCCTCATACTGAATGACCCGACTGAATGAGTTTACACGGGCACCCTCAAACGACCCATCCGAATGAGTTTACACGAAAACCCTCAAACAACCCGCCCGAACGAGTTTACATGGACACCCTCAAATGACCTGCCCCAACAAGTTTACATTAGTGCCCACACATGATCGAAATGAAGGCACTTGGTAGAGTCGGGCAAACGAGCTGCATGAATGTGCACAAAGCACACCCTAGGTCACAACTTAGCATTTTCAATATGGGTTTGTGTGCCCGGGCACTCCCTCACACTGAACAACCCAATCGAACAAGTTTACATGGGCGCCCTCAAATGACCCGCCTGAACGAGTTTACACGAGCGCCCTCGAACAACCTGCCTGAATGAGTTTACATGAACGCCTTTAAACAAATGCCCAAATGAGTTTACGTGGGTGCCCACACGACCGAAACAAAGGCGCAAAGGATAGCCAAGAAAATGAGTTGCACGAACATGCACAAAGAACACCCCAGGTCACAACTTAGCATTTTTTATACGGGCTTGTGTGCCCATGTGCTCCCTCACACTGAATGACCCAGCCGAACGAGTTTACATAAACACCCTCAAACAACCCGCTCGAGCGAGTTTACACGGGCGTCGTCAAAGAACCTGATCGAACGAGTTTACAAGAACGCCCTCAAACAACCCGCCCAAACGAGTTTACACGGACGCCCTCAAACGACCCACCCGAATGAGTTTACTTTGGTGCCCACAAGACCAAAATGAGGCATAAGGGAGAGTCAGGAAAATGAGCTACAATAATGTACACAAAGACCTTATTGGGTCACAAATTAGCATTTTTGATATGGGCTAGTGTGCTCAAGTGTGCCCTCACACTAGACCACCTAACCGAACAAGTTTACATGGGCACCCTAGAATGACCCCCTAGACTGAGTTTACATGGGCTCCCTTGAACGACCTGCCCAAATGAGTTTACACGAACACCCTCAAATGACACGCCCGAATGAGTTTACATGGACATCCTCAAACGACTACCCCGAATGAGCTTACATGGGTGCGCACATGACCGAAATGAAGGCACAAAGGAGAGCCAGGAAAATGAGCTGCACAAGCATGCACAAAGCCCACCCCGGGTCACAACTTAGCATTTTTTTATACGGGCTCATGTGCCTGGGCGCGCCCTCACACTAAACGACCCGACTAAATGAGTTTACATGCACGCCCTCAGCCAACCCACCTAACTTGCTCGAATGAGTTTACACGGATGCCCTCGCCTTACCCGCTCAAATGACCCACCTGAATGAGTTTACACAGATGCCCTCAAATGACCCACCTGAACGAGTTTACATGGACAGCCTCAAATGACCCACCCAAATGAGTTGACACAGACGCCATCAAACGACTCACCTGAATGAGTTTACATGGGCACCCACACGACTGAAACGAAGGCACAAGGGAGAGTCGAGGAATCGAGCTGCACGAACATGCACAAATCCCACCCTGGTTCACAACTTAGCATTTTTGATATGGGCTCATGTGCCCGGGTGCACCCTCACATTGAACGACCCAAGCGAATGAGTTTACACGAATGCACTCACCCGGCCTGCTTGAACGATTTTACATGGACGCCCTTGCCCGACCTTCCCAAACAAACCCCCTGAATGAGCTTACACGGATGCCCTCAAATGAACCACCTGAATGAGCCGCCTGAACGAGTTAACACTGACACCCTCAAATGACCCGCCCAGACGAGTTTACATGGGTGCCCACACGACCGAAATGAAGGCACAAGGGAGAGCTAGGAAAATGAGTTGCACGAACATACACAAAGCCCACCATGGGTTATAACTTAGAATTTTTTATGCGGGCTCATGTGCCTGGGCGTGCCCTCACACTGAATGACCCGACCAAATGAGTTTACATGGACACCCTCACCTAACCCGCCCGAACGAATTTACATGGATACCCTCGCCTGACCTACATGAATGAGTTTACACGAATGTCCTCAAACAACTTGCCCGAACGACCTGCCTGAACGAGTTTACATGGAAGCCCTCAAACAACCAGCCTAAACGATCTGCCCGAATTCCATCAAATGACCCACCCAAACGTCTTTACATGGGCACCCACGTGACTGAAACGAAGGCACAAGGGAGATCCGGGCAAACAAGCTACATGAACGTGCACAAAGCTCAGCCTAGGTCACAACTTAGCATTTTTGATACGGGCTCGTGTTCCCATGTGCCCCCTCACACTGAATGACTTGACCGAATGAGTTTACACGGATGCCCTCATCTAACCCACCCAAACGAGTTTACACGGTCGACCTCGCCCGAACTACTCGAACAAGTTTACATAGATGCCCTCGTCCGACTCGCCTGAATGAGTTTACACAGACGCCCTCAAATGACCTACCGAAACAACCTGCCTAGACAAGTTTACATAGATGCCCTCAAACGACCCGCCCAAATGAGTTTACATGGGCACCCACACGATCGAAATGAAGGCACAAGCTAGCACTGGGCAAAAGAGCTTCACAAACATGCAAAAAGCCCACCCTGGGTCACAAATTAGCATTTTTGATATGGGCTCATGTGCCTGGGTGCATCCTCACACTGGACGACCTGCCTCAACAAGTTTACACGAATGCCCTCGCTCAACCTGCCGGAAGGAGTTTACATGGACGCTCTCGCCCGACACGCCCGAATGAGTTCACACGGATGCCCTGAAATGACCTACCTAAACGGTTTACACAGACACCCTCAAGTGACCCACTTGAACGGGTTTACACAGATGCCCTCAAACGACCCTCCTGAACGAGTTTACATGGGTGCCCACACGACCAAAATGAAGGCACAAGGGAGAGACAGGCAAACAAGCTGCACAAACATGCACAAAGCCCACCTCGGGTCACAACTTAGAATTTTTGATACGGGCTCATGTGCCTAGGCGTGCCCTCACACTGAACAACCTAACTCAACGAGTTTACATGGATGCCCTTGCCCGACCCGCCCAAATGACTTTACACGGGCACCCTCGCCCAACCTGCCCGAATAATTTGACATGGACACCCTCGCCCGAATGAGTTTACACGGATGTCCTCAAACAACCCACCCGAATGAGTTGACACGAACACCCTCAAATGACCTGCCCGAACGAGTTTAGATGGGCCCCAACATGACTTAAACGAAGGCAGAAGGGAGAGCTTGAAAAATGAGATGCATGAACATTCACAAAGCCCACCCCAGGTCAAAACTTAGAATTTTTGATACGGGCTCATATGCTTGGGCACGCCCTCACACTGAATGACCTGCCCGAATGAGTTTACATGAACACCCCTGCCCGACCCACCCGAACGCGTTTACACGGACGCCCTCAAACGACCCACCCAAATGATTTTACATGGGCGCCCACACGACCAAAACAAAGGCATAAGGGAGAGCCAGGCAAATGAGCTGCACGAACGTGCACAAACTCCACCATGGGTCATGACTTAGCATTTTTGATACGGGATCATGTGCTCGGGTGTGCCCTCACACTGAACGACCCGACCGAACGAGTTTACACGAATGCCCTTAAACAAACCGCTTGAACGAGTTTACACGAGCGCCCTCAAAAACCCTGCCCAAATGACCCACCTAACGAGTTTACATGGACACCCTCAAATGCCTCGCCCAAACGAGTTTACACGGACGCCCTCAAACGACCCGGCCAAACAAGTTTACATAGACGCCCTCAAATGAACCGCCCAAATGAGTTTACATGGACACCCTCGAACAACCCACTGAACTAGTTTAGATGGACGCCCTCAAACAACCTGCCTGAACGAGTTTACACAGATGCCCTCAAACGACCTGCCCGAACGAGTTTACATGGGCACCCACACTACCAAAACGAAGGCATAAGGGAGAGCCTGGAAAACAAGCTACACGAATGTGCACAAATCCCACCCCAGGTCACAACTTAAAATTTTTGATACGGGCTCATGTGCCTGGGTGCGCCGTCACACTTAACGACACAACCGAATGAGATTACATAGGCACCCTCAAATGACCCACCTGAACGATTTTACATGGTGAACGACCCACCTGAATGCATTTACATGGCAAACGACTCGCCCAACAAGTTTACACGACTGCCCTGAAACGACCCGCCCGAACGAGTTTACATGGCAAATGACCCGCCCGAATGGGTTTACACGTCAAACGACCCTTAAACAACCCGCCTGAATGATTTTACATGGAAATGACCCTCCTGAACGATTTTACATGAGTGCCCTCAAATGACCTGCCCGAACGATTTTACATGGCAAACGACTTACCCAAACGTGTTTACACGGGCGCTCTCAAATGACCCACTCGAATAGTTTACATGGAAAATGACTCACCCGGACGCGTTTACACGGGAAAATGACCTGCCTGAACGAGTTTACATGGGAAAATGACCTGCCTTAATGAGTTTACGTGGAAAATGACTCGCCCAAATGAGTTTACATGGGCTCCAACACACTACTGAAATGAAGGCACAAGGGAGAGTCAGGCAAACGGGCTACACGAACGTGCACAAAGCCCACCCCTGGTCACAACTTAGCATTTTTGATATGGCCACGTGTGTCCTGGGCACCCTCACACGACACGACATGACACGACCTGACCTGACCTGAGCCGCCCCAACACGTTTGCATCGGCACCCACACACGACACGTCTCGACCTGCCTGAATGAAATTTGGGGTTTCCATGGGTGCACGACCCAAATGAAATTTGGGGTTTCGTGGGTGCATGACCTAAATAAAGGCATGAGGGAGCATCAAGCAAATGGGCTGCACGAATGTGCTGAAGACACACAGGCGGTCACGACGTAGCGTTTTTGGCATGACCACATGTGCCCAGACACTGTTATAGACATTTTTGTGCCTTACAGCTCTAAGCATGAAATGTCCATAAACCAAGGGATCCTAAGTCCCTAAAAGTGTTGTTCTGGCCCCTAAAGGAACAAGGTCAACAAATTACAACTTCTCCCAGAAGTTCTCCACCAGAAACTGCTCAGAATCAGTCCAATCAGGATCATTTCAGCTGCTCCACTAGCTAGCTGCATTGCATAGCACCCAAGTACACTAGCTAGGTGTGTTGCAACGCACCTAAATGCACTACCAGGGTGCGTTGAGCAGGAAATGACAAATGGCAGTATCATTCAGTGAGGTGGAAAAATAATGGAAGCTTCCAGAATCTTCTCCAATGACACTTGCCTCACTGAGTTCGACCAAGGATGAGTAAGAGGCTCTCAGTCTCCAAGTGGAAGCAAGAACTGACAGAGAGAAGCCACTAGTCAAATCATAAGCTGACTCATCCTCTTTGCATACATCTATATATGGATCCCTCATCCCAGAGATCCAGAGGCTAGAATTTTGTACATTGAAGAGAATTGTTGTTGGTTTTGAGATAGATATCAGAGTATGGGTGATTTATGCTTTGTTGGAGGTGAAGAGGGGACTTCTATGCTGGGAGGTTGATGCTGGATCAGGAATCATCGGTTGTAACTCCTCCTGGAACTTCTTGTTATATCAATAAAACTATTTGAGTTTCTCCTACATGCTTGTGTATCATTGATGTTTGTACATTTGTGTGTTTAGCTTAAATCTGATCCTAAGCTATTTATGAATATAAATCCATGTCTTTGTGTAGTTTTCTTCTTCTGTGATCTTACAGGAACTTGGTGAAGCTGGGCAAGTAAGGGAGCAGGTAGCTGGAAGCTGTCAAAGAGAAGAGAGATCGGATCAAAGGACTAGCGCAAGACACAAGTTGGTTCATCCTATTCCTCTTCGTTTATAGTTCATAAAGAAGAATACGAAAGTAGTTTTCCCTGTTTGTTTCTAAGGTCATTGTCACACCTTAGTGGGATAGGGTCGTTCTGAGTAAACACTATTCCCGTTAACAGACACCTACACACGGCATGACATGACCTGACCGGCCTTGTTCGAGCCAACCTAACCCACCCAAACGTGTTTTCACAAGCACCCACACATGACATGACACAACCTGACCTGAATTTTTTTTGTGTTTCCATGGGTGCACAACTCGAATGAAATTTGGGGTTTCCATGGGTGCACGACCCGAATGAAGGCACAAGGGAGTGTCGGGCAAACATGACACATGAACGTGTATAAGGCACATGAGGGGTCATGACTTAGCATTTTTGGCACTGGCACATCTACCCGAGGTCCCACGCATGGCACGGCCTTACCCGCTTGAACAAAATTTGGGGTTTCCATGGGTGCATGACCCGAACGAAGGCACGAGGGAGCATCAGGCAAATGGGTCACACAAATGTGCAGGAGGCACATGGGTGGTTATGTCTTAGCATTTTTTGCACGACCACATGTTCCCGAGCACCCACACATGGCATGTCACGACCCGACCTAACTCACTCGAACGTGTTTGCATGGTGTTTCCATGGGTGCACAGCTCGAATGAAATTTGGGATTTCCATTGGGGCATGACCCAAATGAAGGCATGAGGGAGCATTGGGAAAATGTGTTGCACGAACATGCAGAAGACACATGGGCAGCGACGACTTAGATTTTTTGGCACGGCCACGTGTGCCCGAGCAACCACACACAACATGACATGACACGACCCAACCCGCCCTCGGCGAGCCGAACCGACCTGCTCGAACAAAATTTGAGGTTTCCATGGGTGCACGACCCGAACAAAGGCACGAGGGAGCGTTGAGAAAATCCACACGAACATGCAGAAGACACATGGGCGATGATGACTTAGCATTTTTGGCATGGCCACGTGTGCCTGGGCACCCACACATGGCACAACACAGCACAACTTGGCCCACCCGAACGAAATTTGGGGTTTGAATGGGTGCACAACCCGAATGAAGGCACGAGGGTAGGAATATCTTTGACTCTAATACATAAATATACCTGGTGTAACATGCCCTTAAGGTCTTCAACATTTTCTTTTGACTCTTCGACTCACCTATAACACTTTAACATGTGCTAGGCCTATTTCAATGAGCAAGAAACTCAATGATAAATATATATATATATATATATATATATATATATATATTTCTTTTCTTGAATAAATACAAATATCAAAAGTACATTTATGAAGACCGAACCTAGTTACACTTTCTTCAACACCCCCTCTTAACTAGGGAGGTATTCATAAATCATTACAAGGTGTTTGGCTATTTTTCAATCTTGAATAATTCACATAAGAGAAATCGGATTGGTAACCCATCTGTTATAGCATCATAGTAGCCAACATTTTTCATAGCAAGGCCTTGACTAACAACTTTATCTCTCATAAGATCAAAGCACAATGTTGGCGAGGTCAATGGCTTATAAACACCTTAGTCATTGTCTCTCAAGGTACATACCCACCCAGGTGTTCCCTGAGTATGACCTTCTAGGACAATTCTTGCCTTGGGTTCCCAGCCCTCAAAGAATATCACTCGTCTTGCTTAACCTTGTCTTGGATGCCCTACATATCCTCAAAGAGCATCAGATGCCAGATGATTACTTAATCCATCCATTCCTTCTTTCCAAGTGAAGACAAGAATGTTGGGTTTATCACTTCCCCTTGATTGAGGAAGACATGCCCAAGTTTCCTATGACAAGGAGCTTGCCCAAGCTCCTTTATAGTTGGGAACTTGTTAGAACTCCCTCTTAGCTAGGGATTTGTCCATTCATCAACACCGTCTTCTTTGTGGGTTCTTCAGCTCCTTGATCTCCTTCTTTCCTTCGATGTCATGAAGAATTTGTTTTAAATTCTTCTCGGTAGGGTACTGGCCATTGATCACTTTCCCTCTTGGTGTGTCATTTCATTGATCCCTTCATGGAAAGTGGCCTTCTTGATATATATCAGGTCCTTTCTTTCATATAGCTACTCCTTTGTCATATTTTCTATCCTTCATAATACTTATCACGTGGATGCTTAGTTGTACTTTCTTGTTCCCATACTTTGATTTAGTGGACCTTCATGACTTCCTCGTGATATTGCTTCAACATCAAATGGTGCTTTTGCTGGATGGCCTCTTCATCATGACATATTTGTAGAGTTGAATCGGATATCTGCACCTTACTATCTCCAAGGGCTTCGTAGGTGTCAAGGGTCCTTTGATATTTTCCTTCCTTTGTCAGAGTTTCCATGCCTTCTTTCAAGAGATGTTGATGCATACATACCTCATATTGATTATGCTTTTATCATCTCGGCTTTATTTGATAGTTCTCCTTGATTGGTGTAGCCTTTCTCACTTCATCTACTCTTGCTTGTATATCATCCTTTCTTGAATCCCATAAATGGGACTCCCAATGAGACATCTACCCCCTTATGTACGAACCTTATTTTGAAGATTCTATCAGAGGATCTTAAAGACCCTTACCTTGCAAAGGTTTCTTCCTTTGATGATGGAGGCCTTCTAAGAATTTTGATCATGATCAACCATTTTTTCATTGTGGATGAGACCCTATAATAGGTATGCTCCTTCTATGTGAATATATTGAGCTATATCTACACCATGCTCCTATATTATAGAAGATATCTTTAACCATGAAATATGTTCTATTTCTATATGCTCCTATACTACTCAAAACTTTGAAAGAAGACTCTAAGAAAAGAGATTGACTTAGACATAGGAGGATCTTCCTTCTTTTTCTTATTGTCGTCTTCTTTCACTTCTTGAGTTACATGATATTTTTCCCTCTTTCTCTTGTTTTTCTTCTCCTTCTTAAGTTTAGGACAATCCCTTTTGTAGCATCCATATTCTTGGCATCCAAATCATTGGACTTTGGACGTGTAGTGGTCCCAACCAATTTGTTACTTTCCTTACAAAAAGACATTGTGGTATACTCAGAAGGGGACATATACTTACTTGATATAGTTTGAGATGTAGTGAACTTGATTTCTTCTTGAAGACTTGATGGCTTGCCTTCCTTAGATCTTGATGTTATTCAAGTTTCTTTCTTCAAATGGACTTGCTTGATGACTTGACTCATAGTACCTTACATTTTTCAAGATTGTGTAGCTTGATGTAGGTCCCTCTTTGATTTGTTCTTCTTGTAGTGTTATAGACATTTTTGTGCCTAACAGCATGGAGCATGAAATGTCAATAATCTGAGGGATCCAAAGTCCCTAAACATGTTGTTCTTACCCCTAGAGGAACAAGGTCAGCAAACCACAGCACTGAAAATCAGTTCTCCACCTGAAAACACTCAAAAACAAGCAGTTTCTGGATCATGTCAGCTGCTCCACTGAGTATCTGCGCTGAATGTCAACTGCTCCACTCTGTACCTGTGTTGAATGTCAAAACTAATGAAGGCTACCTACGCTGGGCGAGATTGGCCAAGTGGCACAGTCATTCTGCAAGGTGTCAATTGCCCAGGAAGCTTCCAAACTGACACTTGGGTCAAGGAATTCGCCTTGTGATGAGTAAGAGGGTCTTGATCTCCAAGTGGAAGCAAGAATCTCCAAGTGGACTCAAGAACTGAAGATTAACTAAAGTGGGAGAGGACACTAGTCAGCTTCATGCCAGTCTCAAGATGACTCATCCTTTCTCCAAAACCCTATATATAGAGCTCTCTCATGAGGTCTAGGGAGGCGGGAATTTTGTGCAAGTAAGGAAGTGTTGTTGGTTTGTGTATAGAACTATTGGGTGATTGCTTGAAGGAGGTGAAGAGGAGATTTCTTTCTGCTGGGAGGTGTTGCTGGATTGGGCCTCTTATGGTTGTAACTCTCTCAGAACTTTACTTCTTCCATTAATAAATTATTTGAGGTTCTTCTATATGCATGTGTCTTTATGGTGAATAGATGCTTGTATATTTGATTTATGCTAATCCCTGAATCGATTATGGATGTATGCTTCTTGTAGTTTCCTTTTCTTGTGCTTTTACAGGATCTTTGTGTAGCTGGGCCGGTGAAAGGGCAAGGAGCTAGGAGCAAGCAGCAAGGAATGAAGACTGGATCGACTATTAAGCGCAAGATAACGGTTAGTAGATCATCCTTCTCTTCCTTCTCTCATCTCATAAAGAAGTAATCTTGAATAGCTTTGCATTCAGTTGTTGCTGAGGTACTATCACCCTTAGAGTGGGATAGGGTCATTCCGTATTGGATACTTTTCCCAACAACAAATTGGCGACTCCACTGGGGATCATATCTTGCTGGTTACTTGTGTTTTTTGCTATTCATTTTATAAACAAAGGGAGTACCGAATCGAACTGTGTTCGTATCTTTCGAATACAAAGTAGAGCGCAGCTACTCTAGCTCAGTTTCTGGGCAAGTTTATAATTTGAAGAGCTGATCCACAAGGACTCTAATAAGCTCTTAGTGATAGCTTTTCATCCTCCTTGTCATTCCTTAGTGTGTCCTTGACTGATAGCTTCTGATTTGAGCAAAAACCGTGAATTTTTGAGCAATCTATGACCCGGAAACCACCAGAAACGAAAGTTTCGTTCTTCAGTGCAAGTTGTACAAAGGCTGTTTGCATTTCAGCGCAGTTCCCGAAGGGGCTACCTGCGCTGAAGGTCAAACAGGCAATGTTCCACCTGCGCTGGACCAGTCCTGCCTTGTGCTGCTGGGGTTTCCTGCTGTGTCTTGCCTTGTTTTCACTCTTGTTTTTTGCTGTTTGTTACCAGTCAGTAGACCTATCTGAAACCAACTGTCCTTGTCACTATTCCGCCTCGGTTGTATAAAGAAACTGTGTTTGTTCTTTGTGTATTTCTTGTACATTTACAGTTTCCCATAACGAAAGTGAACTAGTCTTGCTGTGGCCTCTTAGATCTAGACCTGTGATGAAGTGTCGTTTTGATCTTAAGGGTTAGTTTGTTTGCTGTTCATAGTTGATTGAGCTTTTGCTTTCGTCATTTGGTTTGAATTTATATATTTCTAGTGTCGAAACAAGTAAATCTTAAGGTGTCTTTTGATTTTGGATAAACTTGTTTGCTTTCACTTGAAATTGAATTCAAAATTATACAACAGCTTTCTTTTTGCATTTCACCAACATTAAGAAAGAGAAAAGAAATACCTGCATCTTTGCATTTTGTATATAAGTTTGTATGTTGATTTAGGGAAAAAATGCATTAGTGTGTGCTCTATGATCTGTGAGAAAAGGTGTTATCTTTCTTTTCCCTCAGTAGTTAAGGTTTTCAAAGTTGAAATATTGAAAAGCTTGCTTATCATCTTAGACTGCATTTAGGGGTGTTACTATACATCTCGTGGTGATCCATAAAGGCAAACTGCTAAACAAGATTGATCCGGATTTAAATAGGAACGCAACAAATTACAGAGATAACCATATACACAAAGATGCAGCGGAAATAATACTTCATTTCATTAATGGAAAATACTGAAATATGCTTACAAACAGAAATGGAAATAAACTAGCTAGGGCGATGGTAGCTTATCTCTGAGAAGAGATGTGATGGCTACATGCCTCTGAACTGTGTTACAATGAGGCTCGAAGGCCTATTTATTGTTGAGAAACAATGGAAAAACCCTTAACATTCCAAAACCTAACCCTAGGAGATGAAACGCCAAACTGTGGGCCCCGTTTGGGGGTAAGTTGGTACATCAACTTCCCGGGGTCGTAACTTTGGCATATGATCTCCGTTTGACGCGTACAATAGCTCATTAGAAAGATCTATCCGAGCACTATCATTGTTGGAACGGGCAACACCAGTCCATTCCATGGACTCGTGTTGCCCCCCGATTCCCCAAAAAACGTCGTTTAGGGCCTCAAAACGGCTCCGGAAGTTCAGGACCCGAAAAACTGCTAAAAATAGTAAGTTGTGCTACAATTAAGGAAACTGAAAATGCTGAGAAAGACAATGGTGGGGGTCCAGGTGGACTTGGCAGGTGGCCACCAATATCCACCTAGATCATTCCTCCCCCCTTAGGAAGCAATGGTCCCCATTGCGTTGAGCTCCTCCATGAGATGAGGAAACTTCTGCTGAACTTGTTCCCTGGTGAGCCACTTGCCCTGCTGAAGGAGTTGGCCCGCTTTGACAACTCGATACAGTTGGATATTCTGTTGGCGAGTGTTCTTGATCTGTGTGTCCATGATCCGATCAGTTGCAGCTTGTTCCATGCAATCTGGATTTAATTCTGTGGGTTTGAGCTGTTCTGCAATGTCGGATGTGTCTAGCAATGGTGGAAAGTATGGCCGAAGGCGGTCCACATTGAATACTGGGTGCAGGCCAAGGAATGGGGGAATGCTGAGCTCAAATGCATTGTCTCCCATAGCCTTAGTAATGGTGTAAGGACCATATCGGAGTGGTCTCAATTTCCGATAGGCTCCAGTAAGGCGTTCCTTTTGCAAATGCAACCAGACTTTGTCGCCCACCTGAAACTTGTGTGGCACCCGATGTTGATCATGTCGCTGCTTGTACTTGGCATTTGATTTCTCAAGAATGTCATGGACCTGCTGGCGAATATGTTGGATGCGCTCAATGAAGCTGGTGGCCTTATCTGTTTCGGACTGGACATGAGCTGAATTCATGTGAGTAGCTGCAAGTGGCATGGCCACATCAATGGGGCATAGTGGCTGGAATCCCAAACCCACCTGAAAAGGGCTATGGCCAGTGGAGCTGTGAAGAGCTCGGTTGTAGCTGTGCTGAACGTAGGGGAGGCTCTCGTCCCATGTGCGTGGATGCTTTGAGTTATACATGCGTAGAATGTGCACAATCATCCTATTGACAACCTCTGTCTGGCCATCAGTTTGAGGATGGAAAGCTGTGGACTTCGTGAGTTTGGTGTCCAGCATTGACCAGAGACTGGACCAAAAGGTGCTGAGAAACCGACTGTCCCGATCTGAGATGATAGACTGTGGGATCCCAAAGTGCACCCACACTCGTTCAAAGAAGAGTTTAGCAGTGGCTTCTGCTGTGATATTCTTCTTGCAGGCCATCATAATGGCCATCTTTGAGAACCTGTCGACGACCACAAAAACACAGTCATTTCCATGCTTAGTGGAAGGAAGGCCTGACATGTAATCCATGGAGATGGATTCCCAAGGTCGACTAGGGGTAGGCAACGGGGTATAGAGGCCTTGCTTCTTAATGGTCGGTTTGGCAATGGCACAGGTAGTACATGATCGAATGTACTTCCCAACATCCTGTCGAAGATTCGGCCAATAGAAATAGTTTTGCAGTACTGCCACTGTTTTCTCGACCCCGAAATGCCCAGCAGCCCGACTGTAGTGTGCTTCCCAAATCATCTTGGCACGCTCGCTTGAAGGAACACAAAGGTGACCGAGGTGGCATAACAGGGCATCCTGGAGGTGAAAATCTGCAACCTGCCGACCCTCCAAGAGTGTCTGGTATGTGTGGCCGAATTCTGGGTCGCTTTTGTAGAGAAGTGGCCAATCAGCAGTCTCGTGCCCGCAAGAGTTGAGCACGGTGGTTAGCGCCATGATCGGTGGTCGACTGAGGCAATCTGCAACATTATTGGTGCTGCCCTTTTTATACTTGATATTCAAGTGAAACTGTTGCAGGTATGTAGACCACTTCTGATGGCGATCATTCTGCAATTTCCCTTGGGTCTGTATGAACTGCAGAGGTCGGTGGTCTGTGTGGATGACCGTTTCCTTCCCCAAAATGTAATGCTTCCATTGTCGGCAGGCCTGTACAATGGAATACATCTCTTTATCATAAGTGGGGTACTTCCGGACTGTGTCTGAAAGTGTTTCACTGTGATATGCCACTGGATGTCCATGTTGAGTAAGGACTGCCCCAATAGCATAGTCAGAGGCATCTGTCTCGACCTCAAATGGTTGTTGTAAATCTGGTAACGCGAGCACTGGTGCCGTGCAGAGGTGATCCTTCAACTCCCTGAATGCCTTCTGTTGAGATTCAGACCAAAAGAATTTTGCTTTCGCCCCGCCCTTGGTGACTTGACTCAAGGGCCAAGAAATATGAGAAAATCCCAACACAAACCTGCGGTAGAAGTTGGCAAGACCTAGAAAGCTGCGGAGCTCTGTTAGAGTGGTTGGAGAGGGCCAATCCCGAATGACCTGGACCTTGGCTGGATCGACATGCACCCCCTATTCATCAATGATGTATCCCAGATACTGAACCTCGGTCATGCCAAAAGTGCATTTCTCCAAATTGGCACATAGCTTGTGTTGCCGCAGTGTTTGGAGAACCTGTCGGATGTGGTGGAGGTGCTCTTCCCAACTCTGGCTGAAGATCAGAATGTCATCCAAGTATACTACTACAAAGGAGTTGGTGAATGGCCGCAAGATGTCATCCATTAGCCTCATAAAGGTTGCAGGAGCATTCGTCAATCCGAAAGGCATGACCAACCATTCGAAGAGACCCTCCTTGGATTTGAAGGCAGTCTTCCACACATCTGAGGGTTCATTTGGTACCTGGTGATATCCTGACTTCAGATCGATCTTGCTGAAATATTTCGCCCCCTTTAGTTGGTCTAGGAGGTCATCAATCCGCGGGATCGGGTACCTATTACGGACAGTGATCTTGTTCAGCGCCCGATAGTCAATACAGAGTCTCCACGTCCCATCCTTCTTCTGTACCAACACTATCGGGCTCCCACAGGGCGAAGAACTCGGACGGATGTGACCTTTCTGCAGGAGCTCCTGAATCTGCCTCTTGATTTCATTGTTCTCCAGAACGGAGCGCCGATAAATTGGTCCATTGGGTAGCGGCGCACCTGGGGTCAGATCGATGGAGTGCTTGACTTGGCAGTGCAGAGGAACCCCTGCCAGGGAGGTGAATATGTCTTCGTACTCCTCCACAATCTTGTCCATCTGTAGCTGCCGTGCAGAGGGACCCCGTTTGGAGGCCGCGGCCACTGTCTTCTTCTTCCCTTGAGGGCGTATCATCAGGAAAACAAATTTCCTGGTTTTGGAAATGATCTTACTGCATTGTTTTGCAGTGATCAAAGAGATGGCGGCAGGTGGTGCTACCTCTGGTATCCTGAACAACTTATTTCCCAATGTAATAATAATAGCACGGGGCCTTGATTCATACACAGCATGTCGCTTCCACAAGTATGGTTGTCCTAGTAATACATCACAAACTTCAAGGGGAGCAATGTCACACAATACCTCATCCGTGAAGGGCTTGATGTTGTATGGAAGGCGACACTGCTGGCTCACGCGAAGATCTCGCCCTTGGTGAAGCCACCCAATGGTGTATGGTTGTGGATGTGCTGTGGTCGGTAAGCCCAACCTCTTCACGACCTCTACCGAAATGAGGTTCTTTTGACTCCCGCTATCAACAATGAACTGTATCGGGGAGCCCTTTACCCACATCTGGGAGTGGAAGAGACGCTCCTCCTCCTCAGGATCTTCGGGTTCATTTTTCTGGATCTTTGCGGTAGCAACAGTGGCGCTGGGGTCCGCATCAATGATCTGCTTCCCTTTTTCATACCCCTTATCGGGTTCTGACTCAGAGTCGGAACATGCATCTGATTCTGAAACCTTTAGCTCAGCCACCAGTGACTGCTTGGCCCGACACTCACTTGTGTTGTGAGTGGAGCTCTTATGGAACTCGCACCATTTTCCAGTGTCCTTTCTCGGCTTCGCGGCGTTGCTCTTTGCTTGCAGCTTCGGCTGGTTGTCTTGCGCTGTCCCGCCTTGGCTTTGTCCTTTGTTCTGTGGTTTAGGGGCACCTTTCCCCTGCTTTGGATTCGCAGATCCAAAGTCTCGCTTCTTTTGTTTAAACTTCTGCTCGACCTTGACGGCATACCGGTGTGCTGCGCCGAGCGAGGGGATGTTTAGGAACTGTATTTCTTCCTGGATGTACTTGTGCAGGCAGCCACGGTATTTGAGTATCAAATGTTGCTCCGAATCTTTGATACCCAACTTTGTGCGAAGGGTATGAAAAAGATTGGTGAACTCCGGCACGTCTTGGTCCCTTCCCTGCCGCAGCGTGGTCCACTTTATGTATTCATCCTCATAGCTTCCGACAGGGTAGTACTGCTCCTTGATGGCATCCCGGAACGAATCCCAGGTGGGTGCGGCTGAAAATAGTGAGCCAGTACTTTCATCCTTCTGCTCGCAGTAGGTTTCCCACCAGTCCTTGACGTGGGGGGCTGCTTTGAGAAGAGCAAAAACAATCTTTTCCCGACTCAAAAATTCATGAACAGAAAAATAACCCTCTAGCAGATTTAACCATTTATCTACGGCATCGGCGTCTATCTGACCCTCGAATATGGGGATTTCAAAATTAACTTGTACCTTAAAGGGTGTGGCGTTTCCAGAGGAGCTGCTGGAAGCCGATGCGCCGCTTCTGGGTAGCCGCTGAAGGATCTGCGCAAAGCTGTCCATCATCGCGTTCCGTTGTCGCTCGAGCGCTTCTTCGAGCAAGATTTTGATGGGATCTCCTGCCCCCTCGTCTTTCTTCTCGTCCGCCATGGGAGGCCGTCGGGATTTGCGAGGCTGGTCTTGCAAAGGTTCAACCAGTTCAAGCCCTAACTCCTTATATCCCGACCTTGTTGGGGACATGCAAAGAAAAACAGAGAAAAAGCAGACCGCTCTGATACCACTGATCCGGATTTAAATAGGAACGCAACAAATTACAGAGATAACCATATACACAAAGATGCAGCAGAAATAATACTTCATTTCATTAATGGAAAATACTGAAATATGCTTACAAACAGAAATGGAAATAAACTAGCTAGGGCGATGGTAGCTTATCTCTGAGAAGAGATGTGATGGCTACATGCCTCTGAACTGTGTTACAATGAGGCTCGAAGGCCTATTTATTGTTGAGAAACAATGGAAAAACCCTTAACATTCCAAAACCTAACCCTAGGAGATGAAACGCCAAACTGTGGGCCCCGTTTGGGGGTAAGTTGGTACATCAACTTCCCGGGGTCGTAACTTTGGCATATGATCTCCGTTTGACGCGTACAATAGCTCATTAGAAAGATCTATCCGAGCACTATCATTGTTGGAACGGGCAACACCAGTCCATTCCATGGACTCGTGTTGCCCCCCGATTCCCCAAAAAACGTCGTTTAGGGCCTCAAAACGGCTCCGGAAGTTCAGGACCCGAAAAACTACTAAAAATAGTAAGTTGTGCTACAATTAAGGAAACTGAAAATGCTGAGAAAGACAATGGTGGGGGTCCAGGTGGACTTGGCAGGTGGCCACCAATATCCACCTGGATCAAAGATCAACCTTAAAATAAATTGAATTTACATAACAACACATTGAAACATAACGCAAACATCTAGAGGTCTAAGCTAGAGACGTGTTCCGGCGTCGTTAAACGTGATATCTTAGCGTTGAGTGGTTGGGTGATTCCTCCACGATGAAGCGATAAGTATCAATACGGACTTGTGCTCCCACGTACCGTCGCGTATATATTGGGAGACCCCTATAGGATCAAAGCCTTTATCCATAGGAAACCGTGTCGGCCGCCCTACTGATCGCAATGCAGTGAACACTTCACGAAGATCGACCACCCGTACCGTAAAACGTATTCTGTGGTTTTGCGAAAAGTTTGCCACACCCTCTGCCTAGAACTCCAGAGCAGTTTCTTTTGGCCTTTTTCAAACTCTATAACTGAAAAAGTCCATCCGAGCATTTGTCACTTCGGGCTCGTTAAAACATCGAAGGAGACTAGAGTCATCTTTAGCTTTTTCTCGACTCTTAAAAAGTGAAAAAGCAAGTTGTGTCTAAGCGTCATTATAAAATTTATTTTAAACGGAACATAATCACCTCCTATTCCCGCGTTGATCTTAAGTTGAGAACATGGAACGCCCCAACCAAGGAACTCCACATGATGGAAATCCTAGTCCATTCTCCTCTTGGGGAGAAGTTGGTGCGCCCCACATGGCCACATTGTCGCTTCCAGGACTGACAATTGGCCTGCCTATTTGGCTTTTCTCAACTAATGTAGTTCAGAACACCATGGTTCCTGAACAGTCGAGTCAACTGTTAGATCAGTCTAGAGCTGCCCACCAGCCTTCCACTTCTTATAACTCTTCCTCTAATCCTTCATCTTCGCAAGGTGGGGCTGGCAAAAGCCAAGCTCCCATGGAGAAGAAGGAAAAGAAGAAGAAAGAGAAGAAGAAGAAGGAGCCTAAGGCGACTGGGGGCAAGCAAAAGACATCTGACAAAAACCCACACACAGCACAGACCGGGCCTAAATCGCCATGTGTCATATGTAGAGGAGACCACTTCCATAGAGATTGTCCCTGTATTCCTCGGATACTAAGGGACTGGTCCCCTCGTCTGCACAATTCGGGAGCATCAACCTCTAATAGCCATGTTGATTGCTTACCGTCAACCAGCGAAAGTGAAGGTTCAAGACGAAGAGGGGGAGAAATATCCCCCTGCAGACTGTGCGAAGGCGGTCACGCCATCCACCGTTGTCCCTTCTTAGACGAAGCGAAGAGAGTTTTGGAAGATCACCGGGTTTCACCGATAATGCTTCCTCCTGGATACAAAAAACTCGTGCCAAGTCCTTCGTTGGTTGAAAATACAGCTGGCCTGCTCAAATCGTCAGCTGAAGCGTCAGTCATTGAAAATGAACCTACTGAATCCAGACCAGACGAAAGTCTAAAGGTCGATACGGCAGTTGACCCGGTTCTTCCTTCAGAGGTTTCATCCTCAAATGACACCGTCACTGAAGATTCATCTTCAGGTGACACCCTCACTGAAGAGAAAAAGGATGACACCATCCAGATTCTTTTCATCAACGCAGATTTTGATGAGCATCAGGGCAATGCGCCCATTCCTTTATCGCAGGAAGGAACATCGTCAGGGTCGTATCCGGCCGTGTATTCAGTCCCACCACCAAGCAACCTGGTTGTGTCCTTTGATTGGAACCAACTAGGCAGACCCCGGTTACCAGCCAATATACCATTCAGAATCATAGTCCAAATTTACAGAATGGTAATGGCTGGAACTATCATTGATGAAGGGGCATCTGTGAGTATCCTTTCCTCGATTGCTTGGAAAGCACTGGGTTCCCCGGCGCTTTTGCCTGAGATGAGGAATCTCTCGGGTTTTGATAAAGGAACCAGTCGACCGTTAGGGATCCTTCCCAATGTGCCTGTTACATTGAAAGGGAAGACCGTTCAATTGAACGTAATGGTCATTCAAGGACCCTTGGATTATAACCTACTCCTTGGACGAGACTATATATATTGCATGGGAGCTATAGTCTCCTCACTCTTTAGAGTAATGTGTTTTCCACACGAAGGAAGAATGGTCAAGCTCGTAGACCAACTTTCATTTCCGGGGTCACGCATCGCAAATAGTCAAATACCAACCCTCAATGGTCTATTCACCCAAGAAATGTCTCCACCCCAAGTCCTCCTTCCCGATGAGTGCGAGTGATTCGGAAAGATGGGACTGGAACCAGGGGGCATGCATCTTGGTCTGCTTCGGGCAGAGGAAAGGTATAAAATAGAATTTCCGCGGAAGAATATGACTAGTTCGTACCCCGTCCAAAAGAAGGAAGAGGGGTTGTTCTGGAACAGGATTCTTTTGATAAGGTTACTTGTCTGACAAAGGTCATTCACCATTGTCTACTTCGGTAGACAGTGCCGAGGAAGTGTTTTCGTTTGATGGTGTTAACAAAACAATCTTTGGGTAACCAGGAAGAGGCAAGCCTCACCCTTTAAAACAAATGTTTTATTGGATAAGTAGGGGCAGCCTTGAGATTGTATTTTATACCTGGGGGCATGCAACCTTTTGGAGTGCAAGCAAGGGACGACTATTTATTTTTTAAATTTTTAGGTCCTCCCTTTAAACCTGTAGGTCTAACCCTTTAAACTCGTAGGATTAGCCGTTTCCAAACTTGCATAAAGAAAGGATGTGGGGCAAAGGTCAAAATTTGCCAAATTAGGAGCATAGCTTCGTGAGATAAAGCTCCATAAAAAATAGCTATCTCACAGGAGACATTTCTTATCTTATGACTGGTATATCGAGCAGTTTTACCGCGGAATTTATGCTCATTAAAAAATAGAAAAGCGAGATCCGAGCAGTTTTAGCGTCATAGTTCATGCTCGTTAAAAAATAAACATAAGCTTTTGAGCAGTGTTTTGGCGCATTCAAGCTCTTTAAAAAATGAACCCAGTACCGGGAAACAACCATTGTGATCGTAAATTTTCTAGCCATAAAAGCCTTGGTCGTGTTTGCACCTGCCACCTCCATTTCATTTGGCCAACCGTTCACCTCCATATGATTGTTTACCCATTTTGAGGAACAACTGTGAAGAGTGATTTCACTAAGCCATCCTTGTGACACTAACGTGATTGGAAAATTCCAACCTGTACCTGGAATCTGCTGCTATCCCTGTTTATCACTCGTTCCTCAAAAGACGAGTCTTCTTTGAGCTCTTTTCTCCTGACTCGTAAAATATGAAAAGTTTGCCGAGTTTTGGCCTTCCAGCTCGTTAAAATGACCGGAAGAGCTATCCCTCCTCTAGATTTTAATCTTTTTGGACCTGAGGGATTATTGCACAAAAAGGTTGAGCGCTTGTTTTATTCAGCTCGTTAAAGTAATCAAAAACTCATCCCTTCTGTATTGTTTTATACTTTTTCGGACTTAAGGGATTAGATGACGAAAAAGGAACTTTGGAGTTAACTTTCTGTACCTTTTTAGACTCTCTAAAAATGAAAAGGACCGAGTTTTCCTTGTCGTTAGACTCGTTAAAATGATTAAATAGCGACAAACTTGTCTTTAGACGAGAACGAGTTTCCCTATCGCTAGGCTCGTTAAAACATAGCAATGGGCTTGCCCGAAGGGCAGGTTATAGAACAAGCATATGTTATCCTCCTCAAGCTTGAAAAAAATAAAGAGGTACTGGTCAGAAATGACTGGGGAAAAATTGGGAGAACATCAAAGATTTAATGGTAGCAAGTCGCTCTTGAACATGACACTTTGTCCTCCGTATTACATCGGGTTGGGTTGTTTCATTCACCGGTCTCATCACCATGGTCCTCGCCAAACCATCCACATTTGGGGTAATGCTACCGATCCATCACATCAGTGTTGTTATATGTTCAAGAGATGTGTTCAGAAAGAGTCAACCATGTCCCATCCACTGCCATACATTATCCTTCATCCACCCATGATCGCCACCCTGAATCATATCTCACAGATTGTTTTCACCTCCACTAAAATCATTAGCTCTGTTCCGTGTCACTGATGTGGGATTCATTAAGGCCCTCCTTTGATGGATCGCTTCTTGTCGACTTCAGCTCATTATCCAAGAAGTTGATCTAGGAACAAAACCCCCAGTACTTTGAAGCTTGCATGCCTCAATGGCAAGTTTCTCACTTCCGGCGACAGGTATACATCAATGACCTTCGACCAGAAGATTTTGCGTGGTGTTCGACGCCAAGTCCTTTATTCACACCACGTGAATTGTACTGCAGTACCTTGAGGGTCATTGTCATTATTGGTGATCCCTCTCGCGCTTGTTAACGGTTTACATTATTGACCGGTAATCAAGCGATGTCTTTCCATGTTCGACTTCAGCGCAATTCTCACATGGATCGACTTGTACTAAGGGTGAAGATCGAACGAGTTTGAAGACCCCGGATCTAGTTTCATCCATCCGGGCTGCGATATATATATTCAGGATATAAAGACATTTGTTGTGTACATCATTGCAGCAGATGATCATCCTACTCAAAGGATGATAATTTCAGCAGAGGATTATCAGTCTACCATCAAACGATCGTCTGTTCTATGTACCAAAATGAATTTATAAAGCTGAGCATGGGAATGCCCGCCTCAGCTAGATCATGAAAGCAGAATGAAAAATAATGTATTGTATTGTATTTTATTACAGGGCACCTCTCAGCAATTGAATGAACTTCGGATCCTCCTGATAAAGCATTTCACCCGATAAACGACCTCATACTTTAGGGGGCAACTGTTATAGAAATTTTTGTGCCTAACAGCATGGAGCATGAAATGTCAATAATCTGAGGGATCCAAAGTCCCTAAACATGTTGTTCTTACCCCTAGAGGAACAAGGTCAGCAAACCACAGCACTGAAAATCAGTTCTCCACCTGAAAACACTCAAAAGCAAGCAGTTTCTGGATCATGTCAGCTGCTCCACTGAGCATCTGCGCTGAATGTCAACTGCTCCACTCTGTACCTGCGCTGAATGTCAAAACTAATGAAGGTTACCTGCGCTGGGTGAGATTGGCCAAGTGGCAGAGTCATTCTGCAAGGTGTCAATTGCCCAGGAAGCTTCCAAACTGACACTTGGGTCAAGGAATTCGCCTTGTGATGAGTAAGAGGGTCTTGATCTCCAAGTGGAAGCAAGAATCTCCAAGTGGACTCAAGAACTGAAGATTAACTAAAGTGGGAGAGGACACTAGTCAGCTTCATGCCAGTCTCAAGATGACTCATCCTTTCTCCAAAACCCTATATATAGAGCTCTCTCATGAGGTCTAGGGAGGCGGGAATTTTGTGCAAGTAAGGAAGTGATGTTGGTTTGTGTATAGAACTATTGGGTGATTGATTGAAGGAGGTGAAGAGGAGATTTCTTTCTGCTGGGAGGTGTTGCTGGATTGGGCCTCTTATGGTTGTAACTCTCTCAGAACTTTACTTCTTCCATTAATAAAGTATTTGAGGTTCTTCTATATGCATGTGTCTTTATGGTGAATAGATGCTTGTATATTTTATTTATGCTAATCCCTGAATTGATTATGGATGTATGCTTCTTGTAGTTTCCTTTTCTTGTGCTTTTACAGGATCTTTGTGTAGCTGGGCCGGTGAAAGGGCAAGGAGATAGGAGCAAGCAGCAAGGAGTGAAGACTGGATCGACTATTAAGCGCAAGATAACGGTTAGTAGATCATCCTTCTCTTCCTTCTCTCATCTCATAAAGAAGTAATCTTGAATAGCTTTGCATTCAGTTGTTGCTGAGGTACTATCACCCTTAGAGTGGGATAGGGTCATTCCGTATTGGATACTTTTCCCAACAACATGTAGGTGCCTTTATACAAGGCGTTTCTTCTTGCTTTGTAGTCTTCCATGATGAATGATAGATGGTAGACCTTCTTTTCCTTGATGTGATTGAGACTTCTTGGCTTGATGCGTCAACCTTGCAGATGTTCTTGAGATTCCCTTTCCTTGATGTGTCACCTTAGCTCCAATGCCGTGTTGAAGAATCTAGGGCAATGGGGTATAGCGGGATTCTTCTAGACTTGACAACAATTTGTGAAGCTCTTTTATAATTTATCTTGTTATCTTAATCTTCTTCTCTTCTTATTAATTCATGTGTGTTTACTTCATCAAACTGGTGCCAAAAACATAAGAACAAGAACATAAGATGTTGGCTCTCTACCAGGGAAAAACCTTTCTCTCTTAGAGAGGAAAACCCTTTCGTAAATTTCTCTTATTGAAGCTTATTATTGGTCATTACAAAACCCTAGAACCTTGACAAGAATATCATCCAAGCACAAGTCAAGTCACTCCTCCTCTCTACACTTTGTTTCTTCGGCACTTCGTTCCGTGGCACTGTGTCCTTCATTCAAATTTTGATAGTCCTTGGTGGACTAGCCCTAGAAGAGACTCCAACCTTTGATCCTTAGCGAGATCCTTTACCAATGAAGAAAACTTCATTCTCTTGAGCAACCGAGCCGTTTTCTTGATGTGAGGTTGTAGACTCGATGTACACCAAGTTTACTGCACCTGGGGTGATTTCCATCATGACGAGACATGGAAACCCCAAATTTCCCACACTTGGGAGGTTTTCGACAAGGTGGGACATGGAATCCCCAGGTTCCCCACAATTTGGTGACTTTTGTTGAGGAGGGACTTGGAGACCCCATGTCATGCTCCTATCCTAGTGGAAGTATTTCAACCACACATAAGCAGGTACAACACCACCGTACATTTTTCTTTTACCAATACTTGAGTACACAGTCTGCGCCTACTTCAACACTCAGTCAATTTTCTAATAAGTGTTCCCAACAATGCAGAAAAAATAACTTACAATCAATTTATCTTCTTCAATTATTCTTTCAACCCATCATGTCGTGTGGTCATGTTGCACTGCTTGCAGCCTGCATGACACAACTCCACACCTGAATTGCGAACCTATCAGCCCAACTTTCCATTTCACGGCACCCAAACTCTGCCCAGTGGTGCGGTCCATAGTGAGGGCGCATGGCCCACATGTAGTGCGGCTAGCCTGCCTAGTTAGTAACTCACCCTGCTCTACATGTGTGCACTACCAAGTCCAAACCGCCCGCTGGTGCAACCCTCTTACCCACGTCCTTCTCTTCTTTTTGTTTTCACCCAACTCCTTCCTTTGCACTTGTTCTATGATGTAGAAGTCTAAGTTTGATGTCCCTTCATCAAACGCCATCCTTCTTACTTATACACATCCTTTAGCCCAAGGGCCGTGTCTCTTGGGGATAAAAAGGGTCAGCTCCATAAAAATGCATGCCTGGCCAACCTGCCACATAACCTCGACCTACCCCATTCCAACGAACTGTCGCATCCCTTTGTGTGCATCATCACACCCATGGGTCAGATCCAACACTTAGCCGATTACAAATCTCGTCGCATGTTGCACACCTGCCTACATCCTAACTCATCCGCAAATGATCATCTCTTTCATCTAGGCACCCAATAAGGGTCTCCTGCATGCCTTCTGTCGTTGACTCACCCATCATGCAGTTATCAAGGGGCATGTGCCCTACCCAACATGGCACGCTCGCTATGAGTGCGCCCATCACCATTGTGCATAAGCGAATGCTATGCCAAGTCTTCAAATGTAACCAAATGCTCACCTGAGTCGCATATAACCAAATACGGGCGCCCATACTACGGGTTCAATCTTTTAACTCTCTCAAACGCTCTCAACTCAAATACCTAACACCCTAAGCCCCCCCTATATGTGGTAGAGGTTTCCAGTGTGATGGGACATGGAAACCCTAGATTTCACACACTTGGACAACTGTCATCACGGCGGGGTAGGGAAACCCCACTTTCCCTGCACTTGGACGGATCCCGTTGCAACGTGGCTTGGAAACCCTAAGTTCCAGAGATGGACCAGGCAAGTGTTTTCCACCCCACCACGAAATGGAAACCCTGAGTTTGCAAGACTTGGGCAATCCTTTATCATTCTGCAACATGGAAACCATGAGTTCCATAAACTTGGGGGATTTCGGTTGTGTTGCGACATGGAAACCCAAGTTCCCCATACTGGGGCCATGGTTTTCACCTGGGCGGGAGATGGAGACCCTAGAGGTTCCCAGAATTATGCGGTTTCCCTCATGCCATTAAATAGAAACCCCCAAGTTCTGCGGACTTGGGTGGTTCTCTATTGTTCCACAACATGGAAACCTAATTTCCCTGCACCGAGGTTGTGGTTTCTGTCATGGCAGGACATGGAAGACCTCGAGTTTCTGATAATTGGGTGGTTTCCATCAGGCCACGGAATGGAAAGCCCTGTGTTCAGTAGACTTGGGTGGTCTTTCCCTATCGTGTGATGACATGGAAACTTGAAGCTCCCTAAACGTGGGTGGTCATTCCCTGTGTCGCGATGACATGGAAACCAAAAGCTCCCTAGACTTGGGTGGTAGTTTTAGATGCTACGAGAGCAACATGGGAACCCTGCTTTTCCCAGACATGGGTAGAAATTTTTGTCATGACGTGAAATGGAAACACCGTGTGTCCACTAACTTGGGTATCTATTTCCATCGTGCCGCGAAATGGACACCCTGAGTTCCCTGGACTTTGGCAGCTTTTCGTTGCCCCACAACATGGAAATCCAAAGTTCCACAGAATCTCAGGCAATTCAGGGTGTGCCGTGACATGGAAACCCCAGGTTTCCCAGACTTGGGTGGTTTCCGTCGGTGGTTCCGACCGTGGCGCGACATGGAAACTGCGAGTTCCCTAGACTTGGGCAATGGTTTCAAAACGCCCCAAGTTCCCTAGACTTGCGAGCTAGTTTGCATCATCATGGAAACCCCAAGATCCCCAGACTTGCGAGCTAGTTTGCATCATCATGGAAACCTCGTGTTGGGGCATTGTTGAAAACCCCACATTTCCATCATGTCGTAAAATGTGGAAACCTACGGTTCCATCAAGGGTAGGACATGGAAACCCCAAGTTTTCCCAGACTTGGGCACCGCTAGTTTCGGCAACCGCGCGACATGAAAACCCCAAGTTTCCCAAGCTTGAGCGCTAGGGCGCAACATGGAAACCCCAAGTTTTCCAGGCTTGGGCATCAGGGCACGACATGGAAACCCCAAGTTTCCCTAGGCTTGGGTGACATCGGTTTCGATTGTGGCGCAACATGCAAACCCCAAGTTTCCCCAGGTTTGGGCGTCAGGGTGTGGCTTGGAAACCCCAAAATTTTGGCACGACGCAGAAGCCCCAAATTTTAAGCACCGAACAGAAGCCCCAAATTTTAGGCGTTGGGTGGAAATGCCAAATTTTGGGTGTGACATGGAAACCCCAAATTTTGGGTGCGACATGGAAACCCCAAATTTTTTGTGATGGGCAGAAGCCCCAAATTTTAGGCACTGGGCAGAAACCCCAAATTTTGGGCACCGAGGCGTGGCATGGAAACCCCAATTTTTCCCATGCTTGGGCACCTCTTTCATCACAACATGGAAACCCCAAATTTTGGGTGCCAGGGCGCGACATGGAAACCCAAAAATTTTGGGTGCTAGAGCGCGACATGGAAACCCCAATTTTCCTGGGCTTCGGTGCCTTTTCCGTCGCGGCGTGGAAACCCCAAATTTCCCGACCCCAAGCAATAAAAAATTATTTTCTGGAGGAAGAGGCATAGGCATGAGAGTGGGAGGGTTGTTCGGATTTGTTTGTGACAAGAGTGAAGCTTTGAATCAAGGCGACCAAGGGCTGAATCTCAGTGGATCATGGTAGAAAGGCCACTCTGCCACTTACAATACCCTGTTGCATATTTAAGTCATCTACAAAGGATTATTCTCAACAACATTTGGAATTGAACGTCAAAGCTGCCCTGACCGAGATGCTTCACAGTCGCAGTTTGCAAATGACACGGGCCCCTAGGGGTGACAAAGTGATGCCCCTACTGCAGGTTGAGATACAGTCGAAGAGTGACATGCACCGCTTCTAGCGTGGATTCTAACTTAGAGGCGTTTAGTCATAATCTGACACAAGGTAGCTTCGCGCCACTAGCTTTTCAACCAAGCGCGATGACCAATTGTGTGAATCAACGGTTCCTCTCGTACTAAGTTGAATTACTATTCCAGTGCAGTTCATCAATAGGGTAAAACTAACCTATCTCACGATGGTCTAAACCTAGCTCACATTCCCTATTGGTCAGTGAACATTCCAACACTTGGTGAATTCTACTTCACAATGATAGGAAGAGCCGACATTGAAGGATCAAGAAGCAATGTCGCGATGAATGCATGGCTGCCACAAGCCAGTTATCCCTTGGCTATGGTTTCACTAGATAGTAGATAGAGACAGTGGGAATCTCGTTAATCCATTCATGCACGTCACTAATTAGATGACAAAGCATTTGGATACCTTAAGAGAGTTATAGTTACTCTCGCTGTTTACCGCACTTGGTTGAATTTCTTCACTTTGACATTTAGAGCACTGGGCAGAAATCACATTGCGTCAGCATCCGCAGGGACCATCACAATGCTTTGTTTTAATTAAACAGTCAGATTCCCCTTGTCCATACTAGTTCTAAGTCGACTATTCTCCACCTAGGGAAAATCCCCTGGCAGGGGGCATTCTACCCCCATAGCCCAATCGACACGTGACTACCTGCCCTCGCCGTGAGAGCAGCTCGGGCAGACTGTTGACAACCCATGAGTTAAGGGCACAGACCCCTAGGCCCAGCTCTCAGAGCCAATCCTCTTCCCAAAGTTACATATCCATTTTTCCAACTTCCCTTACCTACATTGTTCTATTGACCACAGGTTGTTCACCTTGGAGACCTGATGCGGTCATGAGTACGACTAGGCATGAACGGTACTTGGTCCTACAGATTTTTAAGGGCCACCAAGGGTGCACTGGACACTACAAGATGTGTGGTGCTCTTCCAACTACTGGACCCTATCTGTGGGTAAACCGATTCCAGGGGGGCAAGCTGTTAAAAAGAAAAAATAACTCTTCCCAGGGCCCCCGACGACATCTCCGGATTTCCTAACATTACCGCTCCCCACCATGTCCCAGTTCGGGAATATTAACCTGATTCCCTTTCGATTCTCATGTAGAGTGCACCCTTGATACAAGGCTTCCCCATCTCTTAGGATCGACTAACCCATGTCCAAGTGCTATTCACATGGAACCTTTCCCCACTTCAGTCTTTAAAGTTCTCATTTGAATATTTGCTACTACCAAAAAGATCTGAACCGAGGACTGATCCACCCAAGCTGATGCCTGAGGTTTATTAATGACCCCGATGTCCTCCTACTCCTCAGAACCAAGAAATTTCTTTGATGGTTGAGTATAGGTTGTGCACTTCAGCACCATCCATTTTCAAGGCTAGTTGATTCGACAGGTGAGTTGTTACACACTCCTTAGCGGATTTTGGCTTCCATGACCATCGCCTACTGTCTTAATCAACCAACACCCTTTGTGGGATCTAGGTTAGTGTGAAATTTGACACCGTAACTCGACTTTTGGTTCATCCTGCATCGCTAGTTCTGCTTACCAAAAATGGCCCACTTGGAGCTCTTGATTCCATGGCACGACTCAATGGAGTGGCTGGACCCTCTTACCAATTTAAAGTTTGAGAATAGGTCAAGGGTGTTACACCCCTGATGCCTCTAATAATTTGGTTTAACCAATAAAAATTGCTCATGAGCTCCAGCTATCCCGAGGGAAACATCGGCGGAAACCAGCTACTAGATGTTTCGATTAGTCTTTTGCCCCTATACCCAAGTCAGATGAATGATTTGCATGTCAGTATCGCTATGAGCCTCCAGCAGAGTTTCCTCTGGCTTTTCCCTACTCAAGCATAGTTCACCATATTTCAAGTGCCAACAGGTGTGCTCACACTTGAACCCTTCCCATAAGCTCAAGGTTGGTCGGCAATGCACCCCCCTAGAGAGGGAATCTTGCCCATCAGCTTTCTTGTGCCTCACAGGTTTTCAAACCCTCCGACTTGCACACATGTTATACTCCTTGGTCCGTGTTTCAAGATAGGTCAATTGGAAAACCTGCCAACCAACACCAAGAGCACAGAAGTGCACACGGTCTGCCACAAGGGCACACACTTCGTTCCTTGACCACTGTAATGGAAAACCGACAGGCAGTAATCCACCCACTCTTGTGATGATGCAACAACCCGTGTTTGTTTGCACCTCAAGTCGAGTGGCGGACTAGCGTGAGCTTTTCCACATCTAACCGAGACGCATCGACAACCTCCATCCGCTTTGCTCTCGGTAATTTCAACCACTCTTTAACTCTCTTTAAGTCAGAGCATAAGCTTGTTTTCAGAACTCTAATTTTTTCAAAGTAACTATTTCAGAGCCACGACCCAGCCAATTAAGGTCAGGAGCACACCACCAACAAAAAGGACTGAAGGGTAGGTGCACACCGAGTAGGCAGAATGACCTTTATGACCCAAGATCCAACTACGAGGTTTTTAACTACAACAACTTAAATATACGCTATTGGAGCTGGAATTGCTGTAGCTATTGGTACCATATTTTCCCTCCAATGGATCCTCGTTAAGGGATTTAGATTGTACTCATTCCAATTACCAGACTCAATAAGCCCAATATTGTTATTTATTGTCACTACCTCCCCATGTCAAGATTGGGTAATTTGCGCACCTGCCGCCTTCCTTGGATGTGGTAGCAGTTTCTCAGGCTCCCTCTCTAGAATCAAACCCTAATTATCCATCACCCGTCACCACCATGCTAGGCCTCTATCCTACCATTGAAAGTTGATAGGGAAGAAATTTGAATGAAGAATCGCCAGCACAAGGGCTGTGTGATCCGTCGAGTTATCATGATTCACTGGAGAAGCAGGAAAGCCCGTGCCAACCTTTCATCTAAAAAATGTATCCCTTCCGAAGAGTCAGGACTTGGTGCACGTATTAGCTCTAGAATTACTACAGTTATTCGAGTAGTATGGTACTATTAAAAAAACTATAATTGATTTAATGAGCCATCCATAGTTTCATAGTCTGAATTAGTTCATACTTAGACATGCATGGCTTAATATTTGAGATAAGCATATGAATACTGGTAGGATCAACCACGTAGCACCCTCCCACTTCAAATGGCATTCCAGGGCACTCTCTTACCAAGATCCAACCTGAACACCCATCAAGTCAAAGAGATAAAAAAATATCATGTAAGACTTTTATGCCTTACACCTCTTGCATCCCATGAAGGAAGCACACACAAAATGCCAAGGACATGGTGAACAAATGGTTAGACCTGCCGAGCCAAAATGCACCAAGGCCATTTGTAGTTTGCAACCATGCCCCAACCAACAAGAAAACGAGTGATCAATCACACACTCCCTTAGAAATGCCTCCAAAAGCCTTCACACCCTGCACCGAGGCCACCTAGGAGTCCACCTAGAAAGCAGCAACAGTGGACCTTGATCTCCTGATCGCCTACGGCATCCTCGATGCAAAGGAAATAAATGGAGAATGATCAACCATGCAACCTCTATATTATAAATGAGCCCCAACCCTCCCCGTCCTGCACCGAGGCATCCTAGGAATCCACCCGGACAACAGCAGCGATGGACCTCGATCTCGCGATCGCCTGCGGTAGCCTCGATGCGAAGGAAAAGGAAGGAAATAAAAAGAGGACGACTGATTGCAGATCCTACCATAGAGAGGCCATACAAACCTCCCTGCCTGCACTGATGCCACCTAGGATTCCACTCGGACAATAGCAATAGTGGACCTCGATCGGATGATCGCCTGCGGCAGCCTCGACATAAAGGCAAGGGAAGCAAATAATACAAGAAAAATCAAGCCCATAGCCTCCCTTAGAAATACCCCCCAACCCTCCCCTCCCCACACAGAGGCCACCTAGGAGTCTACCCAGATAGTAGCAATGATGGACCTCAATCGCATGATTACTTGTGGCAGCCTCAATGCAAAAGAAACAAAAGGAAATAAAACAAGACCAACTGAGCCCATAACCTCTCTTAGAAATGCCCCCTGACCCTCCCCACCACACACCAAGGTCACCTAGGAGTCCACCCAGATAGCAGCAATGGTGGACCTCGATCACTTGACTGCCTGTGGCAACCAAAATGCAAAGGAAAAGGAAGGAAATAAATACAAATCAAGAGGCTCACTACACAATACAAGAACATATCCAAATAGGAGGAGGGATCAGGCAACTCTGCACCCCACGCACCCTATGTACAGACAACCTAGGAGATTTCCCATAGCTTTACCAACTGGACAATGAATAATTTTCACCTATGGCCACCTCCACGCAGAGGAGGGAGGTTGAAGCATTCCACCTCGAAATCCTTCTTCCAAATAGCCCCCACCATCGATGTAGCAAGCCTCCTCCCCATTGGACCACGAGCGCATACACAATTGAAACAACAAACACCCATAAACATTATGACTTAACATTTCCAACCACAAAAGCCTACCACGCACGCGAGATGCAAGGAAAAAGCCGACCACTCGATCCAACATATGGGCCAACACATCTATAAAAACCTCAAATCCAACGTAACCATAGATGATAGGAACTTTGAAAGGAATTCCAACCCTTAACTTTACAATAAGGAGAACAACACATCACATCGCCCGACGGAAAAAGCGAGCAAGAGGGAGGGTAGGTGGTTTACAGCCAAAACCCTTCCACTTTCCTCACATCTCAACTGGCAATGCCAACACAGAAAGAGTACAAGCACAATAAATCCACACCAAAAATAGCTGAACAATGAAGAGGCTAGCCGTCATAGGGAGCCACACCACAACAACCCATACAACTCTAGGAACTTAGAGCAGAAGGGGAATTGTTCACATATGCCTCCCGGGACAAACATGGCCAACATTACCGCTCATGTGCTACCAAGTGGGTATGGAGAGAAGATGAAAATTGGCCACCCTAAAAATGACCCAAGGCCATTCTTGAGGCAAACCAGAAATACCAACTCAATTACCAACCCACCTTTCACACGAAAAGAAAAACCTTCTGTCACACGGAATAAGTCGATCTTGCGGACAAGATAGACCTTCCTAGAATCTAAAGAAGAACTAATGACAAGCAAACCAACCAGACACTATATTTCTCTAAATGTGCTTTAATAAACAAAGGCAAACAAGTGTTTTTAGGGCCTACCTTAGGTCGAATGCAAGTTTGTGGATGCCCTCGCTCCTTCGATCCAAATGAGCTCCTTTGTCGTGAATCTACAAACACAAACAAGAAACAAATTAAATAGCACCTGAAAATCCAATATCATAAAACATATTTAACATGAAAGTCAAGGAGTTCATGAAACAAATAACATGAGATACTTGTTGAGAAAAATGAGTTTGATTGTATTAATTAAAAAGAAGAAGAACTTTACAACTTGTGCCTTGACGTTGTACAAGCTCCTCCTAGGTTCCAATAAGAAGTCTCCTCTACTTTGACAAGTTTCACTCACTTCCCAATGAAGCCAAAAAGGTATGTGATCTCTCCTCTTAAGCTCAACTAGGAAGTCTTAATTTCACCAACATTTACCCTCAAAAATGTTCAGCTTCTAACCTCCTTAGAAATCAGCCCAATGCCTAAATTTATAGTGCAATGGAGGGAGGTTACTAGGTCCTCCTTCAAAGGGATAGCTCCTCTCATCAAGGGATTAGCTCCTTCTCTTTTGGGATGCATGAACCACCTAAGAGTGGAAAATCCACGTCAAAATTCCTTCTATAATCATCTAGAATTAACCCAAAGTGAGTTTTCTAGAATAAACTTGCGCCTTTTTGACTTTCACAGGGGTCCACACCCACACCTTTAGGGACAGAGCGGGCAGGTCTGCAGTTTTTGTAAATAGAAGGTGCGGGACCACAGGTAAAAGTGAGAGAAAGTGTGGAACCAGAGTTTCATTGATTTTTAATGTCTTTCTCTTATTTTCAAAGCTTGACTTGAAGAGTTGAGGTCTGAGACTTGCCTAGGAGGACAGTACAAGTGATGATAGACCCATACTGACTGCAAATAATCATGGTGATGATATTTTTGTGTAACAGATTGCCCCTTAAAGTGCAAAGTCTGTAGTAGATGAGGATTTCATTTATCATTTAGGAAGAGTGAAGTACTTTATCATTTCGAGGATCATCTTGTGGAGAGCCCGGTAGGAACCTATAAAAAAATTCAATGCAAGATATATATATATGAGATCATATCATCGCTGAGGTAGGCATTCCCATACTCAGATCAAAACTAACTTAGAAAACTAACTACTACTATGATACAAGAATGATCTTGTAAAACATCACAAGTATAGACTCATGTGGACACAGTATGGATGCAGCCACCTGTTTATGAATAGTCCATTATATGATGAATACAAAATTCCTCGTAGCATGGATTGTGGAAACTAGATCCAGGGTCTTCATTTCTACTTCCTGAAATAGTAAGATTCTATCCATGCGAATGAATGTGTTGATGTCGAACATGGTAGAAACCACTTGATTACCAGTCAATGATGTAAACTGTTAACAAGTGTGAGAGAAACCACCAGTGATGTCAATGGCTCTCAAAGTACCCAGTACAATCCATGAGATGTGAATAAATGTGTTGATGTCAAACATGTCATGGAATCCTTTGATCGAAAGTCAATGATGCAACCTATCGTCAAATGTGAGAAACCTGCCATTGAGGCATGCAGATCCCAAGGTACTGACGATTTCTAGATCATCTTTCTAGATAATGAGCTGAAGTCGATAGAAAGCGATCTGTCGTAGGCAAGCCCACAACAAGAAATCATAGATCAAGTTGTAGAAATTTAGTTGCAAGGACTGACTCAGGGATGGTCAAGATGGATGATAGATATTTTGCAGATGAATGGCTTATTGGCAATGAACTCTTGAACACATAACGACACGACAGATGGCTTGGTGATAGTTGACCCAAATTTAATACCCAAAAATCGGCTGAAGACTTTCAATGTGGTTTGATCAACCGTTAGGCAAAGGATTTCCCAACCCAGGTGAATAAAAGTGTCATGTTCAAGAGTGGTTACGAAGTATGACAAACAGACTCATTTTTCTCTCTTTTCCCCCACCATTTCTGGCAAGTACCTCTTTATTTTTGACAAGCTTGAGGAGGATAACATTTGCTTGATTATAAGCTCATCCTTCGGATGAGTCCAACTTAGTTCAAATTCGAACCCTAAGAAGGAGTTGTTCGTTCCTATTTGTAATTGAACAGGTCCTTTACTGTGAAATTTTAACAAGTCCAGTATAGGAGAAACTCGGCATTTTTCAATTTTAGACAGTCTGAAAAAACTTAAGAAAACTCCAGGATTGACCTCTTTCGTAAATTTGTGTCTCCCAAGCCCAAAAAAGTATAAAATAATACTTGAGAGAACCACTTGATCTTTTACGACCAAGGAGTACTTTTCGTCATTAGTGCCCTTGATCCGAAAAGTAAAAAAGCGATCAATGACACGTCATTTTATAACCAATATCGAATTTGAAACGACAAAAATCCGGCAATCTTTTCATGTTTTTACGGTTGGATAAGAGCTATAAGTGGACCGTCTTTTAATTCCATTTTAATGAGTTTAAAATAAAAACTCAGCGATCTTTTCATGTTTTAGGAGTCAGAAAAGAGCTTAAAGGTGACTCTAAATGTTTTTTTTCGTCGAAAACGATAGATTTCGCCTGAATAATTCGTTATCCTGAACAAAAACACAAACATTACTCATACCTGTTTGAAATGGATAAAAATGTCGCAAAAATACCTTTCCAAAGTGAAACATAAACAAATTTACTCAAAAAACTTATAAAAAGGGCCTTCGTCAATTCATTTTTACCGTTTGAGTTTTGGGTGAGAAAATAGTGCTTTTGTTCAGAAAACTTCCCATGAAGATTATGGAAAATCCAACCGTCGGAATCGAACGCCGTCTTCTCCAGGTAATCCACATCATCTTACTCTTCATTTTTAACCGTTTCAATTTTTGTTCTAGTCATTCATTTCATTTTTTGGGAGGGTTTTTAGGCTTAAAACCCGCGCGCGGGGGCCCGTAGGTTTTCCACTGCTGGCCTGCGAACCCCGCCTTTTTCTCCATTGGGAAAAAGTCAGGGGTCCACACCTTCCATGTAGACAAGGTGCAGTAGTGCAGTCCCATGCACTGTGTCTAACCCGGAGGGTGCGGTCCCCGTCGCAAGGGTTTTTAACCCAAAAATTCTAAAAATTGGACCAAACAAAATAATTTCTAGCATTTTAATTTATCTTTATACTTGATGCATAGAGTACATCATGCTAGATTGGTGTGAACGAGAGCATGAGGACGTGGATGCTGCCGCATGGAACCATCAACCTTCACTTGATGCTTTGAGGGTGTGCGGCTTGTACAAATTCTGGGCCATTCCTGGCATGAGGGCTCAGGTGGATTTCTTACAGTGGCTGGTTGACAGATGAAGCATATAGGACCAGTGCTTCTTCATTGGTGGCCACCAGCTCGAAATCGAGCCGGCGGACATATATTTCTTGACTGGTTTGCCTAAGAGAGGTGAAGACTTGAATCTGTTTGGGGCTAGGCCAGGTGGCCAATCTGTCGATAGCCTCCGGCTAGAGTTCTGCAACAGCCAGGCTAGAGACAAAGGGATAGAAATAAAGACCATATCCCATCCTGAACTCATGGTGATTGCGTTTAGTGTAACCAGACTTTGTGGGGCTGTCGCATTACATATTGCCACCGGATCCTAGATGCGTATGGCAGTTGATTGCTTTCGAGGCACCATCTTCAACTGGTGTGATGCTGTGTTGGCCAATCTGAAAGGCCAACTGACCAAGGCCAAAAACGGACAACTAAAGACCTTTGGTTATGGGGCTTTGGTTGTGAGTTTTGGCCTGGAGAGAGTTCCCATGTTGATCCCGCAGCACCTTACTGTTGAAGCTGGGCTTCCTCGAGAGCCCAAACTGATGCGATGGGTCGCAGTTATGGCCCGTCACCTGGACGAGAGGACAGAGGTTGCTCGATTCAAACCTGAGTATTTCCAATGGTTGGAAAACTAGGTCTTTTCTATTCAGCACTTCCCTTACGCTAGGGTAGATTTTCGTGGCGACCCAGACATGGCTCTTCCACCAGGAGAGCAGTGGGATGACTCAGGTAAAATCATTTTCAACATTTTTCCTATTTTATTTTTTTTTTATTTTTCCATCGTCTCAAAACTGATAGCAAAAGTTTCAAATGAAGATGTGGGTCCATAACGACCAGCCACTCTCTGGCCTTATGAGAGGAAACAACCAGTCGCAGTTGTGTGAGCCCCACAGGATGAATCAACAGAGGTTTTGGCTGAGTTGGAGGGTCATCTGGAGCGCTTGACAGGAGATATTCCAGAGACCACTATAGATGACATTCCTCATCGACTTCAGTGCTATGTGATTGGGGTCCCGGGACCTTTTAGGAGGTTCCTTTTCAAGGTGGCCCGTGGAGTGGTTTCTTATCGAGATCATCACCAGTGATAGGATGATCACCTATTGTGGGCACATATGACATTTTTGTTTTTTGTACTTATCATTTTTGTCGATCATAAGGTGTTTTTCAACCTATGATCGAGGACGATGTATTTTTTGACACACTCATATATATATATATATATATATATCACTATTATCGGCTTACCTTGTAAATCATGTTATGGAATGGTTTTAAATTTACATGTATGATTATTGCAAATGTCTATTTAACATTCGAGAAGAAATTGCATCTGCTAATGTATTTAAAGATCTTGGCATATGCTGATATTCAATATAATCAAATTCACGTTCCAAGAGACGCACTCTCAAAAATAATCTTAATAACACTGGATTTCTAATGGCATACACTCTATTAAGCTGTAATACAATGAGTTCAGAATCTAACCTCACTATCAAACTCCAAATCCCAAATGAAATAGATTCAGATAATAACTCAATCACTGCACTATACTTGGCAATGTTGTTCGTTGTTTGATCGAGGCTTACCCCATGCACAGATACTAACTTGTCAGAGGGCGAATAGATAACCCAAGCTGTGGAAGAAATGTTCCATGTATTACGATAAGCACCATCAGCGAAACCAATGTATGTTTGGAGAGGCATAGACATCTGCGATATCAAGAGTAAAACCAAGATAAGCAGGAATAATGACGAAAAAAAACACTCTCTAAGCTAAGCACACTGTTTAAACTAAAACACACCAGCTAGAAAGAAAAACTATCCTAACTAAAAAAATCTCCATACCCATTCTTTAAGCATAATACCTCTTCAAGTAAAGACCATTTTTGGGTTTACCCAAAGAGTCCCCGTCAAAGTCAACCAATTCATAGGCCCCTTTTGCTAGCTTTCGCTTGACAACATAGGGACCATGCCACATAGGAACGAATTTTCTAGTGCCTAATTTATCATTAGCTTGATCGTAAACTAAGACTAGATCTCCTTCCGAAAAATTTCGAGGGGTCACATTTCGATCATACTGAGCTTTCATGCGTTTTGCATGAGTCTCGATCGCCAATGCAGCATCACGTCGATTCTCATCTAATTGAGCCAAGTATAACAAACGCTTTTCCTCTTCGAAAGTGGCTGGAGCCATTTGCAGTGATGGGATTTAGCATTCAATGGGTAACACAGCTTCCAAACCATAAACTAGTTGGACAGGAGTGAACCCTGTTGATGTTTTTACTGAAGTTCGGTATGCCCAAAGTGCTAAAAATAGCATGTTATGCCAATTCGACTGATGAATCCCAATGATTTGTCGGATCATGATGACTAAAACTTTGTTGATGGATTCAACCATACCATTAGCTTGTGGATAATAAGGGGTTGAACTATCATGATGCAAACCAAGTTGGCCTGTAAGTTCGGTCATCATAATGTTTCGAAAATGATGCCCATGATTAGTGATTATCGCTTGCGGGACACCAAACCTAGCAATTATATGATTGAACACAAAAATTGCAGATGTCTTGCCGTCTGCCTCAAATGTAGGCATCGCCTCGGCCCACTTGGTAAAATAATCTACTGCAAGGATGATATACGCATGCCCCTCGGCCGAGTGAGAGTCACATGTAATAAAATCGATACCCCATTTGGCAAAAGGACCAACGAAAATTATAGGGTGGAGAGGAGTAGGTGGAGCATGTATCTTTCGATCAAAAATTTGGCAGTTGTGGCATTTTCGGACCGCAGTGATACAATCTTTAAACAAAGACGGGCAGAAGTAGCCAGCGCACAATATCTTTTGGGCTGTGGCATACCCAGACATATGACCGCCACACACTCCAGAGTGACAGTCATTTAGAACCCTTTCAGCTTCTTCGTGAGTTAAGCAACGTCGAAAAACAGAGTCCGCCCCATGGTGATAAAGTGTATCTCCAATAATCATGTATTGTTGGGACTGGAATCGTATTTTCCGACATTCTGACCTTGAAATTTCTGGCTGAAAGGATTGGGTCTAGAGATAAATGATGATATCCCCATACCACGGATCTAAAGTACTGATTAGAAACAAGGATTCATCCGCAATGGGCTCCTCCACCACAGTTTCCGTGTTAGCACGCGGAAAATCACACATTAACTCCGCAAAGACTAAAGATTTCTTAGACTTAGATTTCTCAAATTCCAAGTCGAACTCCTGTAGGATAACAATCCATTTAGAGTACTTTCCCCCTAGCAATTTCTTGGTCAAAATGTAGATCATAGGGTTGCAATCCGAAATTACTGTAGTTTTACATAGTAAAATGTAGTGACGAAAATGTTGGACAGCTTGAACAGCTGCCAATGCCAATTTCTCCACATGTGAGTATTTTAGCTCAGTTGGATTTAAAGTTCGACTAAGGTAATATATCACATGATCAGTACCGAATTCATCTTCCTGAACTAAGACCATTCCGATGGTGGAATGTGAGGCGGCGAGATACAAGAAGTAATCTTGGTTGTAGTTGGGAGGATGCAATAACGGTGCATGGGTCAACGCGTGTTTGAGTGCATCAAAATATTTCTGAGCTATCTCATCCCAATAGAATGGAGTATTCTGTTTCAACAACCTGGTAAAACCCTTTGTAACCTTGGCGTAGTTAGGAATGAATCGTCGTAAAAAATTTGCTTTCCCTTGCAAACTTTGGAGTTGGCAAAGACTCGAAGGAGGAGGCAATTTGATAATAGCTTCGACCTTCGAGGGATCGACGTGAATGTCGGCTTTCGAAACTACAAACCCCAACAATCGACCCGTTTCTATACAGAAGACACATTTGTGTGGGTTCAACGGAATTCGATAATGTCTACACCTCATAAAGATTGCTCGTAAATGGACTAGGTGAACAACTGGATGTAATGAATGAGTAGGCAAGTCATCGAGATAAGGTTGCACAATGTGCTTGATGTCATGAAACACATAAGACATGGCCCTTTGAAAAGTTGCTTTGGCATTCTGGAGCCCAAAAGGTAACTTGAAATAAGCAAATGTCCCCCATGGACAAATGAAAGCCATTTTTGGTTGATCGACAGGTAGAATATTGATTTGATTGTATCTGGAAAAACCATCCATGAAGGAGAATATTTCGTTGCTAGCACAATCATCAATGATTTGATCGATATAGGGAGTTGGGTAATTGTCCTTTGGATAGGCTCGATTAATGTCCCTATAATCGATGCATATTCTTATTGTTCCCTGCTTTTTGTTAACCGGAACAATATTTGATACCCAATCTGTTAACGGGATCGGATAAATGAAACCTACTTTGAGTAATTTTTCAACTTCTGCTTTAATTGCAGCAGCTTTTCTTGGGTGAATCTGACGCAAACGTTTCCGGACGGGTTTAGCATCCGGGTAAGTCTTGATCTCATGAACAACAATCGCGGGATCAATTCCTGGCATTTCCTCATAGGACTAGGCAAACACGTCATGGAATTCTTGAAATAGGGCCTTATATATTTGAATTTCGTCATCTGTACACGAGGCACCTATATGAATGTTCTCAACAATTCCAGGCTTAACCGAAATGTCAATGGGAATAGTTCAAGAGATGTTTCCCAAATTTAACTCTGAATCAGGATGTTTCATTGGATTCTGAGGTTCCTTGACATATTCAGTCGTAAAAATTGATGAGAAATCATTTTCAAAACGATCATTCTCGGGTAAAAACGAAGATCTGTGATGAAGATCTTCCCATTGTAAATCATCTACACATAGGATTTCACGAATTTGCTCATCAGAGTGAACAAGTTCAGAAAACGTGATTAAATCCGAGCTTGATGTGAAAAGTGATTCCTCACGGACCACATTCATGAAGTCATTTTCGGTTGAAAATGGGTCGGTAAACGATTGCACGGCCTCATACGCAATTCATATGGACTCAAAGGCATGACATTACCAAATGAGTCTATCTCAGATTCAGAAGGAATGATCCAAGGATCATCATAAACAATGGTGTCTGATGTAATCATATGAATGGTTGCAAATGAAGACGATGCGTTGATCGAAGGAAAAGGAAAAGTTCCCAGTAAACTGGCATCTTTAACTAGTCCTAATCCAACATCCTTATACAGGATATTCGTTTTACCAACATGCTGAATACTTTCTGAAGAGGCTGGGTTGGATGAAAAGTAAGCCAACTAGTCTATTGTTACGATCTTTCCATTACGAGGAAACTTTATAACCCGAAAGACCGATGAAACGACCACTGTCATAGCGTAAGACAAACTTCGACCCAAGAGAAGGTTATAATCTAGAGGGGGATCAACCACCTCCACATCTAGATTAACGGTTTTTCCTTCAACCCCTATAGGAAAATACTGTAGAATGCCAAAAGGATGAAACCCACGGCCATCAAAGGCCTTTAGAATCGTCGGGGATTGATTTAGTGAAGGAGAACCAAGTGATCTCCAACACTGTATCGACATAATACACGTTGAGGCTCCCTCATCAATCACAGTCCGATGAATAGGCCTGTTTTTTACTATTACTGGGATCTGGAAAGCCATTTGATGAGCCAAACGTTGTGTACTATTTTCTAGATCGAAAATTATTAGGTTCGAGTCCTGAACATCAATAGCTCCTATAGCCGACAAAAGTAATTTACGTTGTGCTGTACATGATTGCAACACTTCCAAAGCCAACATTGCTGAGGGTGAAACAGCTAAATCCTCAACAATGTTATAGTTCTGAGCCGCTCTCGCATGTGGATTGGAAGTTGACTTTCGAAGTATACCCTTGGTGGGTGGTTTGATTACCAAGTCTGGATTAGGTTTCTCTATTTGTAGTGGATTGGAACCGGGAGCTGAGGTTGATGGATTAGAATGAGAATATTCTACTTCTTTACCATCAACAGGACTTTTACTACCATAATCTTGCGATCGAGTCATAATCCTAACATGGGACATAATCAGTATGGGTTCTTCATTGGCGCTCAAGGACGAACCTATCATCTTACTGTCTTGAGATGGAAAAGGATCCTTCAAAACAACAGGAGTTTGGGAACCTTTGACAATCTTCACAACCTCTGCACGATGAGGGCAGTCTCCTGTAAAATGTTCATCATCACAAATGAGACAAGGATAATGAGGTTTGCGCTTTTCATCATTGGATTCCGATTTTTCAGGTTTCTCCTTTGAATTTTTGTCCGTTTTATTCTTCTTCTTTCCTTTCTTCTTCCCACCAAATTTTTATTTGGTTGTAGATGACTCTACAACGTGAATATCGGTGGAAATCTCTGCAGAAGAATCTCCTGTTGGGGAATCAGGCAAGGTTATGATAGGAGAAGAATTCTTGGAAGACTTCTTCTTACTTTTAGTGTTAACCATACCAATCATACCATCGGCGGCATGAGATCCCGAAGGAGCTGCAGCGATTTGATTTTTCTCGAGAAGATCGGGGATTTTCTCGTGTAATGTACCTGACTGAGTATAGGCCAAGTCAAGGTACTGTGCTTGAGCAATTACTTGCTCCTCAGTAACAACTCCGGCTTTAGCTACATCTTCAGTGATCTTTGGCAACAAAGATTTTACAAACCACTCGGCGAAGATTTGATCCGGAATAAAAACCTTCACTAAACGCCGTCGACGTCGCCACTCATGAATATGATCTGAAATGTAAGTGGATGTCGATTGTTTTAATGAAGTTAACAATTCCGTTCCATTGTCATATCAGACTGGAAACTAAAAATGAGTTAAAAATGAGGTAGCTAACTGACTAAAATTATAAAAAGTGCCTCGCGGTAACTCAATGTACCACTTGGCCACGAGACTAATTAGAGTGCGCTGGAAAAGTCTAAGATGGATTGAATCATCTGAAATGGAGTTAGATGCACACCAGAGGTGGTAAGTCATCACATGGTTCGACGGGTCCTCTCCTGATTTACCTTCGAACTTAGGAATGTCACTAGGCAACTTATTCGGCATTGGTGGCCAAAACGGAAGATAATTAATGGGATCGTTCATTAGGTATGACAAGTCAGGTAAGTCCAAAGTTGCGATAAACGGTAACTGACGATTAGGGTCCCTAAAACTCTGGGTCATGAGACCAGCCCCAGGAGGAGGATATCCAGGATAACTTGGAATAGGAATTGCATTTGGGATATTGTATCCTCCCGGAAAACTAGGATTAACCAGACCTTACTGGGGTTGTTGAGGTTGTTGATAAGTCTACCTAAGGTACGGTTGATACTATTAGACTAGCTGCTGCACAACAGGACCGAATTGGTACTGTCCCTTGTACGGTTGATAAGTAAATTGTGGTTGACTTGTGACAATCGTACTCGAACCAGGTTGTCCTACAGGCATCTAAACCGAAGGTTGAATCGTAGATCCAGACGGTGGTAAAGATGTCTGAGGAGTAGATACAGGAACAGTAGAAACAAGAGCTGTCGATACTCCAGAAGTAGGTGGGGTAGATTGAACAAATGTTGCAGCAATTGTAGTAGTCGTTTGAGGTGGAGTACGAGGTGTACTAGGCCAGGCTGAGAAACTACCGAAGGTACAAAAGTTTGAGTGTTATACTGGACTGGTTGCTGGCATGTACCAGAAACTAAGGGTTGTCCAGTTTGAGATGACAACTGTACATTTGGCTACAACACCTATTGAGTTTGCGATGGATCCCACACTATATTCATTCCGGGGTACTGACCCATAATAGTTTGAGAATATTGAGGACCATAACCGGTTTGAGGGTAGGATTGATAATTTAAAGGTAAATTTCTCGTTCCTTGAACATACGTTTGACCAGAGGGTGGTTGGAAACCTTGGTTCGAGTATTGACCTTGGGGTTGATACCCTTGAGGCAGGTACTGATACTAGGGTTGACCTTGAGGTATAAATTGATACTGGGGTTGACCTTGGGGTACATATTGAGTTTGGGGTTGACCTTAAGGAACGTACTGTCCCGTAGGTATGTACTGTCCTTGAGGTTGCCCCCCAGATGCAAATTGAGTACCTTGAGGTTGCCCCCCAGGCGATAATTGAGGCTGCCCCCCAGGTGGTAACTGGCCACCTTGAGGTTGAGGATTGGGAATAGAACCTGACATCATGAGAATGTCTTCTACACTCAATGGCTTAGTACCATTGCTTCCAGTTAATAACCCTTGTTCAATGGGTTGAGGAGATGCTCTCGAAAAAGTACCAGAAAGTGATTGATGCCCAGAGGGAACAGAAGGACCGCCGTACAATAAGGATTCGGGCGATTGAGTAAACATGGATGACTGCCTTGACATATTTAACAGAGGATAATAACCTCTAGGTGTTGGGTGATAAGGAACGCGAGGTGGTGAAAAACTTAACCCTGGGTTTTCTAAAAAATTAGTCAAAGAAAGATACCAAGTACTGCTCCTAGGTGGACTGTAAAACATTGATTCACGATCCCTTAGTTCAATAACAGGTTGATTTTCAGGGATAAGGATGCCTACTTCTTCTTCTGGAGTAGCAAGTTCTTCAATAGCTATAAGTCCAGAAGGAAGATCTTGGGTGATTACTCTTTCTACCCTAGGTGAACCAGGACCACTAGAAACTGGAGAAGCAAACCCCGATGTTGGAGTAGCAGAAAATTCACTTTCAGGCTCAGATATTTCAGGTTCCTCACCTATATCACTAGTAGATTAAAAGCTACAAGTACCTTCGGAAAGAGACACTGACTGTGGATTATAATCTGCTACTAACGCTTGAAAATCAGGATGTACTATTAAAGAATATTCTCCTTCTTCAGGTGACCCAACTCTACTATCTCTAGGAGTTACGAGGACCTTCAAGCGTTCAAGCTGGCTTGGTGAAAACTCAGGAGGTTGGCCCCGAAGTCTACGGGACTTCCTCGGTAATTCAGCCATGGTTAAGAACTTTTAACTACTTCACAGGCAAACAAAGTAAAATCTCAATGAAAACCACCTAAAGCCTCTAAAGAACCAAACAAATTTGAATCACACGCCTAAAGAATCTAGGAGATCAAACACACACAAATAGTAACTTTCCATACTGAAAACACTAGTTGGTGATGAAATCCAACATCGCAGAGTTCAATACAGAAATGGCGGTTGGAACAGCTACCTCGGCAACCTGCTTAATGAATAGACTGGCACAAGTTCCTCTACTTAACCATCTTGAGTGAAGAGAACCCCCCAGAAAATCCAAGTGAGTCTAGCCGACGTCTGCTCCAGGTACAATGGGATCTTCCCACCACTGTCACCTTAGGAAGAATCCTAAACAATATGGCCACTAAGGTTACCAACTGAAATAAATATACCTGGGGAAACAGTCTACGATTTGATACGCACGCAAGGGCAGAGTAGCAAGCTCAATCACCTTGAAGGCTCCTTGACATAATCCAAGGTTTACCAACAAGTGACCCCAGGCTCCTTGACAATGGTTAATCCGAGGTTTACCGTTTTTAATACATGAATATCTGGCGTCGTTCCCAATGAGGAAGGATTGATTCCCACACTGGTTCGGACACGATCTCGTGCTTCTCCTTTAAGAGGAGCTTTCCCAGAGCATAAATGCAACAATTGGATTTCTTCCCTACCACAAGATACAACTACTTATTTTTTTTTACTATCTTGGAGAGTTAATTACTCTCCCACTCCAAGACACTAGCCTAAGCTAAGTTTGTGTATCAGAGCCCTAGAAATAAAAAATGTTACTAGATGAATTTTACTTTAAGCATTATTTTTTATTGGTTTTTGTTTATGTCAAAAGGTGTGGAGATGAAACTCGTGGTATGAAGACTCAACTCAAAATCACTAAAAATGCACCTAAGATGATTTAAACAATCCTTTTCTCTTCGATGAACTTCTAAACTAAGAAAGAGTTTGAGAATGCAAATACTTTGTAAACACAAATGCTTCTTAAGAAACAAATTAAAAGAAGAGTTTTTGTCCTTTCCAATGCACTCAAAACAAGACAACTAGTTATTTCACAAAAATTTCCCTTTTTCGTTTCAAAGCACTCAACCACTACAAAAACAAACTTTTTTCCAAAAGAGATTTTTTTTTTTTTATAAAACACTCAAAACTATGGAAATGATTAACTTTGAGATCTATAAATTATAAAAACCTATTTGAAGTCAAAGCCTACACGATGTCTTTTTTAAGGATGTTCTACTTAGCTAGATGTAAGCTAAGGACCAATTTATGCAGAATCACAAATCAGTCAAGAACAACCAATTTTGTTTTCTTTTTGAAAATGAAAATCCAAACTTTTAAACACAATCTTTTCGAAGTTTTGTAAAGAGAAAACTCAAAGCGGATTCCTCAACAAGGGGAGATTTCATAAATGGTAGACTCATAAGAAGGCAAGTAGACACCAAGGTGATCTAAAGTCCCTACAGCTTCTAAGCTTAGAGCCACTACACAACCAAAACGAAAAAACAAGCCCAACAAGCAAAACTCCTAGGAATTTCACCTAAAACCCTAACACTAATGAAATCAATCTAAGGAAAGCTTCTGACAAGTTATATGCAGTGGATAAAAACTTCTAAAAAAAAACTAAGCTGACTAACAGAGGAAATCTTAGGTTTTTCAAAATTTTGACAAGGTCCACAGGCCCACAGTTAACACAGGTGCGGTCCCGCTCTGTGCTAAAAGCAAAGGTGTTGATAGGTACGCACTGTGTCAAAAGGCTAGGGTGTGGTCCTCTCCCAAAGCTATGAAAAACAAAAAATAACCCTGGATCTACAAACCCTACCCAATTTTACACACAACAAGCCAAAAATAGAAACAAAAACACAGTTTCTCAGGTCAAAGTAAAAACAAGGAAAATAATCAAGTCCCTAGGGGAGTCGCCATTTTGTCACACAGAATAAGTTGATCTTGCGGACAAGATAGACCTTCCTAGAATCTAAAGAAGACCTAATGACAAGCAAACCAACCAGACACTATCTTTCTCTAAATATGCTTTAATAAACGTGTTTTTAGGGCCTACCTTAGGTCCAACGCAAGTTTGTGGATGCCCTCACTCCTTCGATCCAAATGAGCTCCTTTGTCGCAAATATATAAACACAAAAAAGCAAACAATTAAATAGCACTTGAAAAGCCAATATCATAAAACATATTTAACATGAAAGTCAAGGAGTTCATGAAACAAATAACATGAGATACTTGTTGAGAAAAATGAGTTTGATTGTATTAATTCAAAAGAAGAAGAACTTTACAACCTGTGCCTTGACACTGTACAAGCTCCTCCCAGGGCCCAGCAAGAAGTCTCCTCTACTTTGATAAGTTTCACTCACTTCCCAATGAAGCCAAAAAAGCATGTGATCTCTCCTCTTAAGCTCAACTAGGAAGTCTTAATTTCACCAGCATTTACCCTCAAAAATGTTCAGCTTCTAACCTCCGTAGCAACCAGCCCAATGCCTAAATTTATAGTGAAATGGAGGGAGGTTACTAGGTCCTCCTTCAAAGGGATAAAGCCCTCCTTGAAAGGGATAGCTCCTCTCATCAAGGGATTAGCTCCTTCTCTTTTGGGATGCATGAACCACCTAAGAGCGGAAAATCCACATCAAAATTCCTTCTAGAATCATCTAGAATTAACCCAAAGTGAGTTTTTTAGAATAAACTTGCACCTTTTTGATGTTTATAGGGGTCCGTACCCACACCTTCAGGGACAGAGCAGGCAGGTCTGCAGTTTTTGTAAACAGAAGGTGTGGGACCGCAGGTAACAGTGAGAGAAAGTGCGAAACCAAAGTTTCATTGATTTTTAATGTCTTTCTCTTATTTTCAAAGCTTGACTTGAAGAGCTGAGGTCTGAGACTTGCCTAAGAGGATAGTACAAGTGATGATAGACGCATACTAACTGCAAATAATCATGGTGACGATATTTTTGTGTAACACCCTCCCCACCAAATAGGGAGGAGGTGAACAATATAATGAGGAGCCAATTTCAATGGAGCCACACATGGCTGACCAACCCTATCAAAATTTTCTATTCGCAACAACCAAGGGGCACAATAGCGACATAGGCATGATGAAGTTTTGGAGTTTCCATCTAGGACCACAACAATGAAGGATCAAAGGAACGCTAAGCAAACTTTAACATTTTTATCGTTCATATGGGCAAGAGGTATGGGGACAAGCATGGGCAAAATTACTGCTCATGTGCTACCGAGTGGGGATGGAGAGAAGATGAAAATTGGCCACCCTACAAATGACCCAAGGCCATGATTCAGGCAAACCCGACAAAACAATTCAATTACCAACCCACCTTTCACAAGGAAAAAAACCTATCACTTGTATCATTTGGATGGGCATGAGGGACCAGGACGAGCCAGCGAACCACACCACCAAAACCCATACAAATCCAAGAAATTAGAGAGAAGAAGGGGAATTGTTCACATATCCCTCCTGGGACGAGCATGGCCAACATTACCGCTCATGTGCTACTGAGTGGGGATGGAGAGAATATGAAAATAGGCCACCCTACAAATGACCCAAGGCCATCCTTCAGGCAAACCCAAACAAATGACTCAATTACCAACCCACCTTTCACATGAAAAGAAAACTTGTCACTTGTATCATTTGGATGGGCACGAGGGGACTAGGATGAGCTAGGGAGCCACATCACAACAACCCATACAACTCCAAGAACTTAGAGAGTAAAAGGGGAATTGTTCACATATGCCTCCCAGGATGAGCATGGCAAATATTACCGCTCATGTGCTACCGAGTGAAGATGGAGAGAAGATGAAAATCAGCCACCCTACAAATGACCCAAGGCCATTGTTTAGGAAAACCCAAAAAAACAACTCGATTACCAACCCACCTTTCACATGAAAAGAAAAAATGTCACTTGTATCATTTGGATGGGCACAAGGGTACCAGGATGAGCCATGGAGCCACACCACAACAACCCATACAAATACAAGAACATAGAGAGCAGAAGGGGAATTGTTCACATATGCCTGGGACAAGCATGACAAAAATTGCTGCTCATGTGCTACTGAGTGGCGATGGAGAGAAGATGAAAATCAGCCACCCTATAAATGACCCAAGGCCATTGTTCAAGGAAGCCTTAAAAAACAACTCAATTACCAACCCACCTTTCACATGAAAAGAAAACTTGTCACTTGTATCATTTGGATGGGCACGAGGGACCAAGACGAGCCTGGGAGCCACACCACAACAACCCATACAACTCCAAGAACTTGGAGAGCAAAAGGTGAATTGTTCACATATGCCTCCCAGGACAAGCATGGCCAACATTACCACTCATGTGCTACCGAGTGGGGATGGAGAGAAGATGAAAATCGGCCACCCTACAAATGACCCAAGGCCATTCTTCAGGCAAACCTAAAAAAACAACTCAACTACCAACCTACCTTTCACACGAAAAGAAAACCTCTCACTTGTATCATTTGGATGGGCACGAGGGACCAAGACGAGCCCGGCAGCCACGCCATAACAGCCCATACAACTCCAAGAAATTAGAGATCAGAAGGGGAATTGTTCACATATGCCTCCCAAGACGAGCATGGCCAACATTACTGCTCATGTGCTACCGAGTGGGGATGGAGAGAAGATGAAAATCAGCCACCCTACAAATGACCCAAGGCCATCCTTTAGGCAAACCTGAAAAAACAACTCAATTACCAACCCACCTTTCACACGAAAAGAAAACTTATCACTTGTATCATTTGGATGGGCATGAGGGACCAGGATGAGCCCAGGAGCCACACCACAACAACCCATACAACTCCAAGAACTTGGAGAGTAGAAGGGGAATTGTTCACATATGCCTCCCAGGACGAGCATGGCCAACATTACCACTCATGTGCTACCGAGTGGGGATGGAGTGAAGATTAAAATCGGCCACCGTACAAATTACCCAAGGCCATTCTTCAGGAAAACCCAAAAAAAAACTCAATTACCAACCCACCTTTCACATGAAAATCCGATCGAGGGACCAAGACGAGCATGGTCAACATTACCACTCATGTCCTACTAAGTGGGGATGGAGAGTAGATAAAAATAAGCCACCCTACAAATGACCAAAGGCCATCATTCAGGAAAAACTGAACAAACATCTCAATTACCAACCCACTTTTCACACGAAAAGAATGATTGCACTTGAACGAGTTTACATGGGCGCCCTCACATGACCTAACTTGACCCAACCGAACAGGTTTTCATGGGTGCTCGCACACGACACGACACGACATGACCTGATGCGACCCGACCTACCGAGATTACATCGGCGCCCTCACATAACCTGACCCGACCCAACTAAATGAGTTTACATGGGTGCCATCACACGACATGACATGACCCGACCCAACCCGACCCGACCCGACCCAACCGAGTTTACATGGGTGCCCACGCACGATCGAAACAAAGGCACAAGGGAGAGTTGGGAAAACGAGCTACACGAATGTTCACAAAGCCCACCCCGGGTCACAACTTAGCAATTTTGGTACCGGCTCATGTGCCCAAGCACACGCTCACACTGAACAACCTGACCAAACGAGTTTACACAGGCACCCTCAAATGCCTCGCCTGAACAAGTTTACACGGGCGCCCTCAAACGACCCACCTGAATGAGTTTACACGAACGCCCACAAACAACCTGGCCGAACGAGTTTACAAAAATGCCCTCAAATGACCTGCCTAAACGAGTTTACACAGGAACCCTCAAACGAACAGCCTGAAGGAGTTTACATGGATGCCCACACACGACTGAAATGAAGCCATAAGGTAGATTCTAGCAAACGAGTTACACGAATGTGCACAATGCTCACCCTGGGTCACAACTTAGCATTTTTTATACGGGCACATGTGCTCGGGTGCGCCCTCGCACTGAAGGACTCGACCAAACGAGTTTACATGGGCACCTGCACATGACCGAAATGAAGGCACAAGGTAGAGCCAGGAAAATGAGCTGCACGACTGTGCATAAAGCTCACCCCAGGTCACAACTTAGCATTTTTGATACAGGCTCATGTGCTCAGGCATGCCCTCACATTGAACGACCCGACCAAATGATTTTACAGAGGCGCCCTCAAACGACCTACCAAAATGAGTTTACACAGGTGCCCTCAAATGACTTGCTCGAACGAGTTTACAGGGATGCCCTCAAACGACCACCCAAATGAGTTTACATGGGTTCCCACATGATCGAAATGAAGGCACAAAGGAGAGCCGAGAAAACGAGTTGCACGAATGTGCACAAAGACCACCTCGGGTCACAACTTAACATTTTTGATATGGGCTCGTGTCCTTGGGCACGCCCTCACACTGAATGACCCAACCAAACGAGTTTACATGAACACCCTCAAACAACACGCATGAATGAGTTTACACAGGTGCCCTCGAACGACTCACCCAAACAAGTTTACATGAACACCCTCAAACAACCCACCCGAATGAGTTTACAAGGATGCCCTCAAATGACCCGCCCGAATGAGTTTACATAGGTGCCCGCATGACTAAAACGAAGGCAAAAGGGAGAGCAAGGAAAATGAGCTGCACAAACATACACAAAGACCACACCGAGTCAAAACTTAGCATTTTTGATACAGGCTCGTGTGCTTGGGCACGCCCTCACACTAAACGACCCAACTGAACGAGTTTACATGAACACCCTCAAACAACCCACCCGAACGAGTTTACATGGGCACCCTCGAATGACCCACCTGAACGAGTTTACACGAATGCCCTCAAACGATCCGCGTGGATGATTTTACATGGATTCCCTCAAACGACCCACCTAAACGAGTTTACATGGTCACCCACATGACCAAAACGAAGGCAAAAGGGAGAGTTGGGCAAATGAGCTACACGAACATGCACAAAGCCCACCCCTGGTCACAAGTTAGCATTCTTGATACAGGCTCATGTGCACGGGTGTGCCCTCACACTGAATGACCCTACTGAAGAAGTTTACACAGATGCCCTCGCCCGACCCACCGAAACAACCCGCTCAAACGAGTTTACACAGACGCCCTCAAATGACCTGCCCGAACAAGTTTACACTGGCACCCTCAAATGAACCGCCCCAACGACCCACCTAAATGCATTGACATGGATGCCCTCAAACGACCCACCGGAATGAGTTTACATGGGGGACCACATGACCGAAATGAAGGCATAAGGGAGAGCCAGGGAAACGAGCTGCACGAATGTGCACGAAGCCCACCCCTGGTCACAACTTAGCATTTTTGATATAGGTTCATGTGCCTGGGCACGCCCTCACATTGAATGACCCAACTGAATGAGTTTACATGGACACCCTCGCCCGACACGCCTGAACGAGTTTACACGAATTCCCTCACCCGACCCGCCCGAACGAGTTTACACGGTGCCCTCAAACGACCCACCCAAATGAGTTTACATGGGAGCCCACATGACCAAAACGAAGGCACGAGGGAGAGCTAGGAAAGTGAGTTGCACGAACATGCACAAAGCTCACGCCGAGTCACAACTTAGCATTTTTGATATGGGCTCGTGTGCCCGGTTGCGCCTTCACACTGAATGACCCACCCGAATGAGTTTACACAGACACCCTCGCCTGACCCGCCCGAACGAGTTTACACAGACGCCCTCGCCCAACCCGGCCTGTAATGCCCCTACACTGACGGTACTCTTCCAATCACACTATAGCGAGGTTTGGCACCACCAACCCTTTCTTTGCACCAATACTCATGGTCATGGACTACACCTAAAATTCATACTTAGGTTATCCTTTATATGAGATGAAAACCATGAACATTCATCATAACAACATCAACATGTATAAATGCACAATAGTATAAAGGAAGGGGAATCTCCCCGATGTGAGTCTGCCCGTATATCAATATATATAAATCTTCAACTTGCAAAGTACAAGTTAAATCTTGGAGGAAACCCTAAATTTACACTTAGCCAAATTTTACATTCGTCGGCAAACTTGGTTGCCCAGATCGTTGGCACTTCTGAACGGTCACTACACGTTCTTCCCAACTCTTCATTTACTCCTGAACGACTTCGTTTAGCTCATCGAATGAACCGTGTCATTTTCCCAACTCGGGTGCGCTCCTCATGTCTATGTCACCCAACTTGGGCACCCTTCGCATGCCTCATCGCACCTCCATTCAACAAGCACAACACTTTCGTTTCGTTCAATCAGTCAGCGAACACACCTCCGTGTCGCCTCACACAGATTGTCCACCTAAAAATGGTGCGCCCACCCATGGGTTTCCCTTTCACCTGATCGCTTCATTTGGCAGGCACACCCATTGTGAAGCCCTGCCTGAACAATTCAACCACCTGGCACGTTTCCACCCAACCACCTGACATTCACCTGGCACCCAACCTGGGTCACCCTCCATGCACGCTCTATTCACCTAGTTACCTTCGCCTGTTCTACCTTTCATGCGGGCACATCCACACTATTCAGCCGTAGGTTCCTCACACTTCACACTTGACTTGCGAGTTTGTTGGTCGAATGCTTGATGTCTTTCCACCATAACTCGCCGCTCATATATATGTTTTCCAACTCGTTGTGTGGTCACCCAACCAACCTGCTAATCTAACACATCCCTCAGCTTCACCAATTTTTATCACCGTCGGCCCACCCATATAATGTGTGGCCACCTGCCTGCTTGTTAGTTCACCCGTCGACCCGCCCATCGGTTTGGGCATCTGGGACCGCCCAGACAGGTATAAGTGGTTCACCACTTAAACTCCATTGCATATCTTTCGAAAATCCTCACATGACCTGCAACTTTCTCAACTCATCCACACATTGCCCATGCGCCCTTGCTCTCCTCCAACCACAGCTTATCCGCATGTCGTGCAACTCGCCTGACGGGTCACTCGTGCCACCCGTCCATCGTGACAACCGCAGGGCGTTACACCCTACCCCATCCGAAGTCATTGTCATCCTTGGCAATCTGTCCATCCACCGTTGTTGCCATCCAATGTCTCATAATCCATCAGAACGGTCATATCCCTGATCCATGATATCAACCAGTCCATACATTGCAACCATCCTTGCAACATATACAGTATGACAGTCTCCACCATGTATCGCCATCGTGTGAATTTCTACCATGATACTCCAACATAATGCTAACACATCTCTACACACCGTTGACACACATGACCCAAACTACCTAGGTAGCTAATCCAATTGTCGTGCTTGAACCATAAGAATGCACATCCTTATGTCATCACCAGCGTTTTCTCAGAACATCTACCACAACATCAACTCAACCAAGGATCCGCTCCAAACCCATGCTCAGGTCCATGGAATCTCCATCCCATCTACAACATGTCTATCCAGTCCATGGTCTTGTTGTACAGGAGTGTACAACACCTCCATTGGCTCATACACAAAACATCTCCATGTCACACCAACACATCTACCTATACAACATCCCTACCTTGGCACTCCTCATTGGATGCCCATAAGTGACACCTCTACAAGTGCTCCTACATAATGTCCCTATATAACACAGTCATGCTCCATGTCTCCAACCTGATGTCCATGACTCAAGTTGCCCATGTTGTCCAACTAAGTAGACCCATCTCAACATTTGGTCATCTGCATCTAAGTCTGCAATTCTGTCATCATAAAGAAGCCTCCTCCAAGGCCCCTTGTCAAGGTGGTACAACCCCTTCCAACCAAGGTCCCTGCACCAACCCATCTCCAAGGTTATCTATCGAGAAAGGAGGGACAAGAAGTTTCCTCCCTAGGTCTCACCCACCCATGTATTAGATTGGTGATGTGTCCTCAAGTATTTATGCACAGCCCTAACCTCTTCACATGTACACCCAAGCTTCTCAAGCTTGTCTTTCATCAACTGAAAGTCATATATTCCCATAGCATACCTGCAAAACTCCACTATGCTAGCCGTATCTCTACTTGCATAATCCTCTCCAACCACTGCCTCTGAAGAAGTACTCGAACTCCCTTCATCTGCAACTCCATTGTGAAGATCTTTAGTAGAAGATGTCTCTGCCAAGTGCTTCAGGATTTGTGAGATTGATCTCCCACTTCCTTCCTTCTTCCTCGCTCTTGTAAAGAAGTCAATCAAATTCTCTTCCTTCATTGTTTAAGTCATACTCCCAAGTTCTCTTTGCTCCACATCCTCATGCTTCACTTTCGGAACTTTGGGATATAAAGTCATAGAATTCATCCTTGGTCTATATCCCAAGCAACTCCTTTTATTCATCGGAACCAACATAGTTCAGATGTACTCTTGCGACGGAGGTGCGACTGGACTGTTTATGACCAAAGTTCATCACGTATATCAAGTGGATTCTCGCGACGAGGTAGAAAACTTAGGAAAAGTGGGTCAATTTACAACATAAGGGAGCATTTGTTCAGTATGAGCATGTTTTATTAAACACATGACACAGTAGAAGGACTGGGGTGAAGGCAGTGACAAATTACTATGTAACAGATGCCCCCTAAAGTATGAAGCCCGAGAGAGTGGGAGGGGTGAAATGCTTTATGAAACTGTCTAAACTCGAACACCATCTGGAATAACCTGTAGGTGCAAGTACAACTGATATCTTTGATAGTGAAATACATCTAGTCTAGACATGGGCACAGCCATCCAAAAGACATACAAACTAGGTTTGTGTTATGGAAACAACCATCCAGCTAGTAAGACCATGATGATGATAAAGGTATGATCACAACCATCCATCAACGAGTCATGTGATCATGAACCAATCCACACAGCCCGAACATGTGTAATCTGAGTTCAGGGTCTTGAAACCCGACCGAACATAGTACAAATTCTAGCATGAGAACAGATATTCTGAAGTCGAGCACGATAGAAAGTTGCTTGATTACTGGTCAATGAGGAAAACTATTAACAAGCACAAGAGAAACCACCAATAATGCCAATGCTTCTCAAGGTACTATCCAATATAATCCATGCAGTATGAAGAATGAGCTGGAGTTGAACACTCATGGAATCACCCAATCGACGACCAATGATGAAAGTCAATCATTAGGTGTGAATAACTTGCCATTAAGGCATGCAAGCTCCAAGGTACCAAAGGGGAATCTCTAGATCAATCTCCTGGATAATGAGCTGATGTCAATAGGAGACGATCCATCATAGGAGGGCCATAATGATTCCCCCATCAATGATACGATATAGGGAACAAGTGGTAGATGTTGAAATAGATTATTAGAGGAGGTAAGGATGTGAAATCTAGAAGGATTATACTCTTGAACATGTCGTCGACACAACTCTGGAGGGTGGCAACATTCAGGTACCAAGGGATCAGAGGCTTGATGGAGACAACATAGATCAGATGGAATAAGGCTAAATGGCAACCCAAAACCCTGGAAGGTCAAATGACGATGTATGGATATCCCAACCTGATAAGAAGCAAAAGTGTTGATGTTCAAGAGTGACTAGCTGCCGCAGGTAACCAATGACAACTTCTAAATTTTCACCCACCATTGCTGGCAAGTGCCCCAATTATTTTTGAAAACAAGCTTGAAGGGGATAGCATATGCTTGTAATATAAGTTCAACCTTTGATCGAATCCAACCTAGTAATAGTTTAATGAGCCCTAGGGAGGAGAATCTCGAGTCTCGTCATGGTGACGAGCCCAATGCCATCAGGGTTAACAAGTCTGACATATGTAAAAGTCAGAGTCTTTTTCATGTTTAGAGAGTTTGAAAAAGATACGGAAAAGAAAACTCCAGGGGGTCCTTTTTCGCAGATTTGTGTCTCTTGAGCCCGAAAAAGTATAAAACAATACTTGAGAGAACCGTTTGACCATTATGATCAAGGAGTAATTTTCGTCATTAGTGACCTCGATCTGAAAAAGTAGAAAAGTGATCGAAGACATGTTGTTTCATAACCAATCACGAACCCGAAACGACAAAATCCTGGCAATCTTTTTGTGTTTATATGGTTGGAGAAGAGCTTAAAGAAAGCCGCCTCTTATTTTGTCTAACGAGTCAAAAGGAATAACTCAGCTATCTTTTCATCTTTTAAGTTGGGAAAGAACGTTAAATAAGACTTTACGGATCAAGTGGATACAAAGTACGACATAACCTCGCCACCTATAGTTTTGCACAAAACACATCAAATGTAAGACCCATTCAGCATAAATGAATAATATAGGTGGAAATACAGTTAAAAACCAAAAAACCCTAATTAACAACGTAATAAAAATGAGAAAACCCACATCCTAAAGTATAATTTTTTATTTTTTCAAAACAAGGGTGGGGTAATTCATTTGTTTTTACCATTTACATTGTTCATTTTACCTTTGAGCATTTGGAGCACCAACCTGAGCAAATTTCTCAAGCCAATTCCGGCCTCATCCATCCATGGTTCATCCTGGGACCTTCACCAAGTAAGAACATTTCTCCTTGCACTACATTTTAGTAGTTTTTTCATGCAATTTAGCATTGGGTAGGTGGGTTTAGGTGGATTTTCAAATCCGAGCCCACCTCTCGGTTGTCACAGAAAAACCACTCGGGTCTGCGACGACCGAGCATGGTTACACGTACCACCTTCATGATCATCATGAGAAATAGATGTACTCTCATGATGATCGAGGGAGAAATGAACTATTGACTCAGTGCCGTCTCCATTGTTTTGAAAACAGCCACGACAACAAGTGAAGTTGAATTTTTGTGTAAATTGTGGATTTAAATTTATGAAAAGAGTTCTAAGTCATTTTTCTTTTAATGTAGGGCAACATGGCATTTGTTTCGTATGAATGAACTCATGATCTCAACGATGAGGAAGCATTCAATGATGCTGGGTGTCGAAATGCTTTACGGGCTTGCAGGCTACTAAAATTTTTCCTCACTCTGCATCTTTGGGCTCAACCTGATTTGTTAGAGTTGCTAATTTGTTCTTGGAACCCAACAGACGAAAAGTTCATTATCTGTGGGAGAGACATGAGTTCGATGCTACGGACATATATTTCCTGACCAGATTGTCCCGTCGTGGTGAAAGGACGATTCTAGAGGGCCAATGAACCAGGGGTGAATCACTAGACATGCTAATAGCATGAGTGTGCCCACCAGCACACAATTAAAACAGTGGGAAAGTGGAAATTCCCATGGTGGAAGACTTCGTTCTTCACGCAGTTCTATTTATGGCGGCGAGGGCAGTGGACTCCCAAGCCCAACACAAGGCAACAAAGACCCAACTCCGATTGGCTCTTGAGTGCCTCAACTTGACCATGTACAACTGGGTGGAAGCAATGGCGACCAATATGAAGAGACAACTCACCAAATGTCGTCACAAGGAGGCGAAGAAATTTGGTTACAGGTCTATCTTGATTTTGCTCATGCTGGAGTGGGTGCCAACACTTCAGTTGCAGGATATGGACTTGGACAGGCCTATACCGTGGGAGACCCGAATCACATGGTGAGTGCATGTTATGCCATGAGGGGGTGGCAGATGACTAGTGTCATGGGGGACACTATTCCGCGAGTGGTTGGATCGCTAGACAATCTTCGTTGAGGACTGGAAATATGCTGGTATGGACTTTCATGGAGACTCTGACATGCAGCTGCCTTCTAGCGATCAATGGGACGATGGAGGTAAAACACTTGATCACACTGTTTTTATATTTTGTCTTTTATGATGTTTTTTAGATTTTTTCATGCATATGTCCTAATGATGTACTCTATGGTATTTCCAGATGTGGGACCAAAGAGGCCTGTGGGACTAGCTCCAAAGGAACGGAGGGATCCACAAGGCATTAGAGAGCCAGCCTTGGTTCCCCCAGGTAGCAATTCAGTGGAGACAATGACCCACAACCTTGAGGGCCTGATAGAGGGGATCCCTGATTATAGGGGGATCGAGGAGGTCCCCATAGAGTACCAGATACAAACAATAGGGGTGATACCTAGGGTGCATAGACTCTTGAGGCGAGTCGCACGAGTGGTGGTATGCTACAGGGAGAATAACCCACTGCAGTGGATGCCTAGGTTTTATTTCCTATTGCTTTTTTGAGAGACATGTGTCTCGGATGTACGGAGAGCACAGACTCTATTTGGACATATACACTTATTTTTTGAGTGCCTCAGTGCACCACACGATATATATATATATATATATATATATATATATATATATATATATATACATATTACTATGGTTCATTATTATGTTATGAATGCTTCTATATGTTGTTTTCATTACATGTTGTGTAAATGTCTGTCTATTACATGGTTTGCTAATACATCAATTAATGTGTTTAATCTTCTTGGAATGTGTTGATATGTAATAAAATCAAAATTTATTTCCAACAATTTAACACGTAAATACAACCTTAAAATCCGATGATCTCTAATGGAATAACGCCCGTTAAGCTGGTGGACAACAAGCTGAGAGTCCAGATTCACAACCAATGTACGAATACCGAGGTTGATAGCCTCGGTCAGTATTCAATAACAGCACTATATTCAGCAACATTGTTTGTGGTGCAACCTAGAAAAACTCCTTAAAGGTCTACTAACTCACTGTGAGGATCGTAGATCACCCATGCTGCAGAAGAAAGGTTCCAGGTACTGCGGTAGACACCATCAGCAAAACCAACGTAAGGTGTACAAAAAATATGCAAAAGAAGTAAAAATACACAATAAGCGGAAATTATGCCTACACACTAAGCCAAACATGAAAACACACACACAACACACCTGCTAAAAACACACGTATGTACAAATAAAATGCATGGGATTTAGGCATAATATTTTTTCAGATAAAGCCCATTTCGGGGCTTATCTAGAGGGTTCCCTTCATAATCAATCAGCTCATAGGCTCCTTTTTGCAAAACTCGTTTCACAATATAAGGCCCATGCCACATAGGCTCGAATTTTCCTACCCCTAGCTTATCATTTGCTTGATTGTAGAGCAGGACTAAATCTCCTTCAACGAAAGAACGAGGATGGACAGTATGATCGAAGTGAGTTTTCACTTTCTTTTTCTATGCTTCAATGGCTAGAGAAGCTAGTCGACGAGTCTCGTCTAGCTGCTCTAGGTATAGAAGACGTTCTTCTATTGGAGTAATGTTGGGAAGTAATTCGACGGCTAATTTCAGAGAAGGGATCTCACACTCAATCAGAAGGGTAGCTTGCAAACCATAAACCAATTAGAACGGGGTAAACTTGATGGCATCCTTCACTGAATTTCGGTAGGCCCATAAGGCAAAAAACAACATCAAATTCCAGTTGGACTTGTGCATGCCAATGGTGCATTGAAGCATTGTGACTAAAACTTTGTTGACGGCTTCCACATGGCCATTGGCTTGAGGATAGTGTGGTGTCGAGATATCATGCCACAAGCCTAGCTGGGTCATTAACTAAGTCATCATATGATTACGGAAATGCTTGCCATGATTAGTGACGATAGCTTGAGGGACCTCGAACCACGAGATGACATGATTAAATAAAAATTGCGCCACTGTGTGACCATCTTTGAATAGTTTAGGCATTGCCTCGGCCCATTTTGTGAAATAATCAATGGCAATGATGATATACCCATGCCCCCCGGCCGAGCGAGGGTTACAAGTCATATAATCAATGCCCCATTTGGCAAAAGGGCTGACTGTAACGACATGGTGCAACAAAGCAGGGGGAACACACATCTTCCGTGGGTAAATTTGGCACTCATGACAAGAGGAGACAGTGAGAATGCAATCCTTGAAGATAGAAGGCCAAAAATAACCAACATGGAGGATCTTTTGAGTAGTAGCATACCCGAACATATGACCACCACATGTGCTAGAATGGTAGTCATTGAGAACTCATTTGGCTTCCTCAAATGTTAAGCATCGGCGGAGAACAGAGTCGGCACCAAGACGGTACATGGTGTCCCCAATAATGCGATAAGGTTGGGAATGATGGCGAACTCGTCGCCGAGCATCTTTGGGCAATTCGGGACGAAAAGAGGACGTCTAGAGATAGACAATAATATCCCCGTACCAAGGATCGAGGGTACTAATCAAGAACAGAGTTTCATCTAGAATATGGTCCTCTAACCGAGAGGGCACTGTAACAGATGATAGGGAGCAAAGCAACTCAGTGAAGACGAGGGACTTCTTAGACTTGGCAGTGGTGAATTCCAAGTGAAAGTCTTAAAGGATGACAATCCACTTTGAGTATTTTCCCCCCAGTAACTGACGTGACAAGATGTATGTCATTGGGTTGCAACCAGAAATCGCCATCATGCTACGCAAAAATATATAGTGGTAGAAACGATGGATGGCGCAAATGGTGCCCAATGCCAACTTCTCAACATAGGTGTATCGAGTTTCTGTATCTAGTAAATTGCGGCTGAGATAGTAAACGACATGCTCAGTACCATCATCATCATCATCTTGAACTAGAACCATGCTAATGGTGGTATCGACAGTGGCTAAATAAAGAGTGTAGTCACAATGATAGTCAGGGGGACGCAAAAATAGAGTAGAAACAAGGAGGGCCTTGAGGTGCTCGAATGACTCTTGTGTAGTGGCATCCCAAAGAAAATGGGTGTCCCACTTTAATAATCATGTATAGCCTATGGCCACTTCAGTATAATTCAGAATAAATCGTCGTAAAAAATTCTCTTTACCCTGCAAGCTCTGCAATTGCTGTGAAGAAGCAGGGGGGAGATTCAGGATGGCTTTGAATTTAAGGGGATTGAGATGGATACCCTTTCAAGAGACGATGAACCCGAGAAGTCTACTTGACTCATCGTAGAAGACACACTTATGCGAATTAAGCTAGATACGATAGTGTCGACAGTGGAGAAAAATTTCGCAAAGGTGGGTTGGATGGTCCTGGAGCTCGCTAAATGAGCCGGAAGGTCATCCAAGTAAGGTTGTACAATGTGCTGAATATCATGAAACGCATAAGACATTACCCGTTGGAAGGTGGCACCAAAATTTTTTAAACCGAAGGGGAGCCTTTTGTAAGCGAAAGTGCCCCACAGACAGATAAATGCGGTCTTGTGTTGATCTGCAGGCGAGATATTAATTTGGTTATAACCAAAAAATCCATCCATGAATGAATATATCTCACTCCCAGCACACTCATCAATGAGCTGGTCAATGAAGGGTGTAGGGTAGTTATCTTTGGGACAGGCACGATTAATATCATGATAATCAACACATACCCTAATAGTGCCCTGTTTTTAGTCACAGGTACAATGTTAGAAACCCAATCTGTGAGTGGGATAAGGTAAATTAAGACAGCCTTAAGAAGCTTTTCAACCTCTGCTTTAATAGCTGTAGCCTTTCGAGGGTGCACGGGGCATAGCTGCTATCAAACAGATTTGGCACCTAGATATGTAGGTATTTCATGCACCATGATGCTAGGATCAATGTCAGGCATATCATCGTAAGACCAAGTGAGCACATCACGAAATTTGCGAAAAAGATCAGTATAATGCGGAACCTCCTCCGGAGTACAAGTTACTCCAACAGGGATATGTTCGACAATCCCTGGTTTGACAGAGATGTCGATTGGTTGAGTTTACGTAATGTTCCCCATATTCCCTTCAAAAGACACTTGATGAATGTGGATGGGTGTCTAAAGGGGTTGGGAGGGGAGACAAGGAGAAAACCGCTCGAGATAGGTAAACATTTCTCGATGGGTAGGGAGAAATGAGGAACGATGGTGATGATCAAACCAAGGAGGTTCCTCAAAGACATGGTCTCAATAATCAATTCATCAGTAGGAAAATTTTCCTTCAAAGGGTCTAAGGAAGCGACATCTCCAAGCCAAGGGGATTGAGTGTACGAGTCGAGAGCTCTGCTAGAAGGAGCAGGTTTAGGGGATGGAGCCGATACAGAAACAATTTCAAAGTAGTTGAGCTTGGCAGGACTCAATGGCATCTCATCACCCTAGGATTCTATCTAATCAGCAGGAGGAAGAACCCATGGATCAGAGCGAACAGAGATCATATTAATGGGAGCGATGTTGGGAGGTGGGAGTGAAGAAACACCCATAAGGGCAAGATCTTTAAAGAGTCCAGCACCCACACTCTCACACAGAACGAAGGTATGCTCCACAAAAGGCACGTTGCCATTAGAGGAGGAGGAAGTGAAGAAGGACAAATGGTCCACTATGAGGATCTTCCCCTGATGACGAAAACGAATAACATGAAATAGAGATGAAGCCATGCTTGCATGGCATAGGTCCAGCTTCATCCTAAAAGGAGGTTGTAAGTTAAATTGGCATCAACAACTTTGACCTCCACTTCGATCATCTTCCCTTCAAACGTAATAGGAAAACGTTGGAGTATACCATAAGGATGAGACTCTCTCCCATCAAAGCCTTCCAAGGTCGTAGGAGACTGGCTCAGAGTCAGAGAACCGATAGCCTTCCAACAAGCAATAGGCATTATGCAAGTAGAAGCGCCTTCATCAATGACGGTGTGATGAATAGTTTTAGAATTGATGATGACCTGAATAAGGAAGGCAATTTGGTGAGGTAGTCTCGGTATATGACTGTCTAGGTCAAAAGTAATCAGATCCGAGTTAGCCAGGTCAATGCCACCGATAGCCGATAGCAAGGACTTCCTCTGAGAGGGGTAGCTCTAAAGGACTTCTAATGCAGAAATAATTGACGGAGCCTGGGATAAGTCCTCAATGATGCTATAGTGCTGAGCAGCACAAGCATTAGGGTTGTAAGAAGACTTCCGGAGCATGCCTTTAGGAGGAGGTCATATGACCGCTTCAGTGTTAGGTCGCTCGATATGGAGGGGACCAGAACTAGATGGAGAAGCACTAGATGGAAGCTCAGTTTCCTTCCGGGCAGGTGATGTATACTCTTTTTCCCGAGTATTAATGTGGACGAGAATCGTTTCAACCATAAATACAGAGAACCAAAGGGAGAATAGGATTGAGATGGATCAGCCACCATTTGCATTTGCTGCGAGGGAAAAGGCTCTTTAAGCATGGTAGGAGTCCCAGGGGCACCTTTTAACAAATGACTAACTTTAGACCGTCTAGGGCAGTCTTTGGTATAGTGATCCTCATCACAGATAAGGCAAGGATACCTAGGCTTGCGTTTGGCACCTTCCTCGGGTGGAGGTTTAGGGGAATCCTGCTTGGGTTGATCACCCTTATTCTTTCCTTTCCCCTTCTTTTTCCCATTTGAGGCTTTGTCCGCCATGGTGGACTGAATGGCATTATCCTCAGAAGTGTTACCAGAATTGGATGCAGCCTGAGAACTATTTTCATTCAAAGTGTTTGACTTTTGCTTCCCAGGGTTTGCAGAAGATTTCTTAGAGGAACAACCAATGACGACGTCAATAGATGGTGTTGGCGGGGCTTTGGAAGTTCCAGGCCTTGGAGCATCAAGAAAATAATTATATAGTGTACTAGACTGGGAGTAAACCAAGTCAAGGTACTGAGCACGTGCAATAGCTTGCTGTTCAGTTACACATGCCCCCATAGTAATGTCTCGAGCTATCGAACCAAAAAATGAGGTTGTGAACCAGTCAGTCAGAAGTTGATCGGGAATCCAAAACTTAATCAAGCAGTGACATCATCTCCATTCATGGATATGATTGGACATATACATGGCCACAGTCTATTTTAAGGATGTCAAGATATGTGTGCCTATTTCATATCGAATCGGCAACTGAAAATGAGTTAAAAATGCCATAGCCAATGAGTTAAAGTCCCGAATAGATCTGCTAGCTAGCTCAATATACCATTTAGCAGCAGAGCCATTGAGGGTCCATTGAAAAAGGTGGAGCCAGATTGAATCATCAAGCCATGAGTTTGACAAACACCATAGATGATAAGTCATGACATGGGCTTGGGGATCTTCTCTAGCTTTACCGTCAAACTTGGGACAATCACCAGGAATTTTAGTTGGAACCGATGGCCAATACACATTATGAAGAATGGGATCATTTGTCAGTTTGGACACATATGGTAACTCCAACGTTGCTAAAAAAGGTAATTGAGGGTTAAAGGACATCTGAGGCCGCAGGTAGGAGGTAGCACTAGAGTTCCACCTATCTGCTTGTTTCCCCCACTCATTTTGTCCAGATGGATTTGGCCCATAAGGGTTTTGTCCACAGGGATTTTGTCCATAGGGGTTATAGCTGTAACTGGACAGTTGACCCTAGATTTTCCCCCCAACATTCCACTTATTACCAACTTGGCCTATAGGAGCACCATATGGTTGTTGGAAATTCTGGTAAGGATTCACCTGCAGTTGTTGATAATTTTGGGATGGGGAAAATTGGGTTTTCCCTTGGGATTGTTAAAAACCATAAGATGGTTGGGCTCCAAATTGAGCCTGGGGCCAGACTGTGTTTGATAAGTAGGTTGGGATTGGGATCCAACATGAATTTGAAGACCAGATTGGGTTTGGAGCCCAGACTGGGGCTGAAAACCTGGTGGGGATTGAGAAGCAACAATCATTTGAGTGCCCGGTTGAGCAGGCCCAGACGGATGTCCTTGAGAAGACATAGGTTGAGCCATTTGGCTAGAAGTTTGGCCTAGTTGAGGTTGAGGTTGACCCATTTGCCTAGAAGTTTGAATTTGATAGGAATTGGGTTGACCTTGTGGAATTGAAGGCTATCCAGACTAACCAGATGGTTGATTAGGCTGGACAATTAGCTGGCCTTGTTGAATTTGAGACTGATCAACTTGTCCAGAAGGGTAGCCTTGCTGGGTACCAGTTTGGCCTTGTTGAATGTAAGGTTGTCCTGGGTTACCACAAGGTTGCCCGAAGTACGTAAAAGAAGACCCACCTAAGGCCGAAGGTTGTCCTGGAATGGGTTTTCCTTGTGGGCCAACAGTTTTCCTTGAATAAGGTTGCCCATAGTACTGTTGTCCGTAAGACTACTATCCGTAAGATGGTTGACCTTGATAGGGTGGTCCTTGAATATTTAAAGACTATGCTTGGCCACCATGGTAAGCTGTGGTACCCCAAGCAATAGACAATGGAGCTGAGACCTCAACAAAAGGTTGAGATGCCATGGGTCCAGGGTGATAAATATGGGCTCCTTGAGAATCATAATAATTAAATGGATTTTGAGGATCTAGATTCTTAGGGAAGCATAAATCAAGACCCTGGATCACCCTGGACCCATGGGTGTTGGGTCGTTAATATGCCATTATTATTGTCACTTGTGAACGTTTATTCCACCCATTTCTACCATTCTTCATCATGACATTTATTATAATTTATTATATAAATCCATTTTATGATGATTCATGCTCTTACATTATTTATTCTCCTTTATTTCTAATAAATTGATTAGTATGCATTATTTTACCAATGATAGTTCTAATAAGTTGGTTGTAACATTATTCACCATTTTTAGCCTCCAAGGTAACTTCCAGATTGAAGATTTGATTTTTAAATCTGCCAACTCAGAAATTCGCTGGTTTAAGAAGTGATAGTTTTGCGGTTGAGATTCTGAGCAAATTAAGATGAATTTGGAAAATCCGAAACATGGGTTTTGTCCAGAATGGGCCCAATTATCTTCCTAACGAATAGTTTCCCAAATTCGGCTTGTATAGGGAGAAAACGCAGGGTTCTTTGAGCACGATTTTCTAAGATTTGCAGTTGCGGCTGCCCTCCAAACTTTAGCTGTAAACCCAAATCCGTCTTGCTTTCGTTGAAGAGATGAGAGGGAATATATTCTCTTGTTGATCATCTGGTTAGGATCAACCTAAATTTGTAAAACAAATCATGCTGTAATTATCTATGCTCTCTGATCTTTCTCTATTTAAAGGAGAGCAAAGATCAGAGAGGGGGAGACTTCAGGGTGATTTTAGAGGGATTCAAATGATGGAATTAAGGATGAATTAGAGCTTCAGAATTGAGGATGGCAGAGAGAATGGATAATGGCTGAGAGATTGAGAGATTTCTTGTTGTAATCCACTGTAACTCTGCTTTGATATTTTAATATAAATCCAGTTGCCATTTCATCTTTCATCCTGAAGTAACCCAGCGGCATCCGCTGGTGGCTAAGGGCCCAGCCTCCGGTGGAGTACGCTGCTGCTGTATTATATCTTTATGCTTCATGTGTGGTTTGATTTCTTTCTTTTATTCTATTCAGTAATCTGATGCACTTTACTGTTTTACATATCAATGCTGTTATATATATTTGATTGGATACTATTGTTATTTTCAACAGGAATGCTGTGTTATCATTTTAACCTTGTATCACATTTCTATTCCTTTTTGATAATTGATATAACATTGCTGTTCCTTACAGATTGACATTCGATTACAGATTAACCGCGCTGTATGTTCCTAAATCGGTACAACTGTATGATGTATTATTAATTTGTGACTGTCGTTTATTCGGGATTGTTGTTCCGTTACAATTGATGTTACTCTATAACTGTGATTCATGCATATTGTATCGAAGCTCAGATTACCGTCCCTTTTAATGATAAGTGTGTTGCGTGCTTGATTTGGATTGTTGTACATTCATATTCAGTTACTATTCCATTTCTGAATTGTTGTTTCATTTCTATTGCTGTTCTATTTCCTTTTGCTATTTCATTTTACTTTCTGCCATTCCATTTACTTGCATTTACTGTTTTAGTGTGGGAGGAGGATCAAGGCTGTCTTGAGACACAGCAGACGCTATTATGCTCCCAGATCCATGATCCATACTCTAATTCCTTTTCCTTCATCAATTTCTGCCATTCCATTTACTTGCATTTACTGTTTTAGTGTGGGAGGAGGATCAAGGCTGTCGTGAGACACAACAGACGCTATTATGCTCCCAGATCCATGATCCATACTCTAATTCCTTTTCCTTCATCAATTTCTGCCATTCCATTTACTTGCATTTACTGTTTTAGTGTGGCAGGAGGATCAAGGCTGTCGTGAGACACAGCAGACGCTATTATGCTCCCAGATCCATGATCCATACTCTAATTCCTTTTCCTTCATCAATTTCTAGAGGAATGAGTTATTGCTACTGTATCCTCGATTGATGGTTATTTGAATGAATGATTTAGTTTCTTGCTGTTCAAATTAGATTTTGTTTCCAGCTTTCATTTACTTTTGCATTTTAAGCACTATACTACAAAACATTACTCTTGAGTAAATGGCCGCCTCAGACTGAGTACACTCTTGAAATAAAAGGTCGTCCCTGGGTTGATAATTAATGTGAGGTAATTAGGAGTTCACAAGACACCTTTTTATCGCCCCACATTTTGGCGTTGTTGCCGGGGAGAGTGTTATAGACATTTTTGTGCCTCGCGTCAAGGAGCAGGAAATGTCGATAATTACAGGAATCCAAAGCTGTCGAACAACAAGGTTAATGAACGACCTAGTAGTTCAACAACAACTGTGAACGAAGTTGTGCCACCCATCGTTCCTGAGCCAATGATAAAGCTGCCAAAGGGAGTAGTACACAAATCAACATTTAATCCTCGTGCCAAAGTAACACAGGATTATAATATAATAGAGGACCTGGCTCAATCGTCGTCCGCTATGTCGACACTTGAGGTACCACAAAATCACCCCTCCCAAGAGCAAGCTTTATTATCAGCAATAGGTGGGATTGGCCCAATGGATTCCAATCTTGTGGCCTTTGATCATAAAGGATATGACCCGCAATTACCAGCTCAACTAGCTTTCCTTATTCAAGTGAAATCCCTCAACAAAACTGTTCATCGAACAATTATTGATGAGGGGGCATCTACATGTCTTATGTCGATGAGTTGCTGGAAAGAATTAGGCTCACCACCCTTGTCGGAATCGTCAACGACGTTAAAAGCATTTCATGGACGATCATACACTCCATACGGGATTTTAAGTAACTTGCAAGTTGAACTGGGGGGCAAAACAGTAGGAATTGATGTTGAAGTAATTGATGGAAACCTCGATTACAACATCCTACTAGGAAGGCCCTGGATCTATGCCATGGCCGCGGTTGTGTCGACCTATTTCAGGAGGATTGCATTTCCCTCCCAAGAAGGAATTACAATCGTCGACCAACAAACTTTTCTCCCCAACAGTTCACAAGTTACAGGAAGCATTCCAATGATCCATGCAAGGAATCATTTTTTCAAAAATATCGGAGTAGGTTTCCTAAAAGACCCTGTCTTAATGGGTACTTTCGCCCTACCGCCTACAAGCAATCTGGCGGAAGTGGCCACAGTGGAAACCTACAAAATGAAATCTAATCCAATCTTCTGGTTGGATTCGGAAGATTCCTAGATATTTTGTCGGCTCCGAGGATAGTTCCTATCTCAGGTCAACCTCGTTAAAAAATGAAGATCCGAGGATAGTTCCTATCTCAGGTCAACCTCGTTAAAAAATGAAAAACCATGAGGATAGTTCTTTTACTATGTCAACCTCATTAAAAAATGAAACAATCCCCTTTCCAGATCTCAATGGTAAACCTTCATTCCAATCAACAAAGTTGAATGCAATGAAGCTTGGGGGGCATGCACCTCGATTTGCATTATTATGCTGGGGGCATGCAAACTTATCACCGAGCAGTTTTAACGCGGTCTTCATGCTCGTTAAAAAATAAATGAAAGCAGTGAGCAATGTTCCCTCCAGAGTTCAAGCTCATGGAAAAAATGAACCGGTAAATAACCTTTTGAGATCGTAAATTCATCAGCCATAAGAACCTTGATCGTGTTTTCATCCACCACCTCCACCGTTCATTTGGCCGATCATTCACTTCCATTTGTGTGTTTACCTCTTTTGAGAAACAGCTGCGAAGAGTGATTTCACCTAGCCATCCTTGTGACACTGCCGTGATTGGAAATTCCAACCTGTACCTGGAATCTGTAGCTATCCCTGTTTATCACTCGTTCCTCAAAAGACGAGTCTTCTTTCAACTCTTTTCACTGACTCGTAAAATATGAAAAGTTTGCCGAGTTTTGGCCTTCCAGCTCGTTAAAATGACCGGAACGCTATCCCTCCTCTAAATTTTAATCTTTTTTGGACCTGAGGGATTATTGCACAAAAAGATCGAGCGCTTGTTTTGTTCGGCTCGTTAAAGCAACCGAAAATTCATCCCTTCTGTATTCTTTTATACTTTTTCGGACTTAAGGGATTTGCTGACGAAAAAGGAATTATGGAGTTAACTTTCTGTACCTTTTTAGACTCTCTAAAAATGAAAAGGACCGAGTTTTCTTTGTCGTTAGACTCGTTAAAATGATTAAATAGCGACAAACTTGTCTTTAGACGAGAACGAGTTTCCCTATCGCTAGGCTCGTTAAATCATAGCGATGGGCTTGCCCGAAGGGCAGGTTATAGAACAAGCATATGTTATCCTCCTCAAGCTTGACAAAAATAAAGAGGTACTGGTCAGAAATGACTGGGGAAAAATTGGGAGAACATCAAAGTTTAAAGGTAGCAAGTCACTCTTGGACATGACACTTTTCCTCCGTACCTTATCGGGTTGGGTTGTTTCATTCACCGGTCTCATCACCATGGTCCTCGCCACACCATCCACATTTGGGGTAATGCTACCGATCCATCGCATCAGTGTCGTTATATGTTCAAGAGGGGTCATTCTGGAAGTGTCAACCGTGTCCCATCCACTACCATACATTATCCTTCATCCATTCATGATCGCCACCCTGAATCATATTTCACAGTTTGTTTTCACCTCCACTAAAGTCATTAGCTCCGTTCCGTGTCATTGATGTGGGATTCATTAAGGCCCTCCTTTGACGGATTGCTTCTTGTCGACTTCAGCTCATTATCCAAGAAGTTGATCTAGGAACACCCCCATCAGTACTTTGAAGCTTGCATGCCTCAATGGCAAGTTTCTCACTTCCGGCGACAGGTATACATCAATGACCTTCGACCAGAAGTTTTTGCGTGGCGTTCGACGCCAAGTCCTTTTTCACGCCACGTGAATTGTACTGCAGTACCTTGAGGGTCATCGTCATTATTGGTGATCCCTCTCGCGCTTGTTAACGGTTTTCATTATTGACCGGTAATCAAGCGATGTCTTTCCATGTTCGACTTCAGCGCAATTCTCACATGGATCGACTTGTACTTAGAGTGAAGATCGAACGAGTTTGAAGACCCCGGATCTAGTTTCATCCATCCGGGCTGCGATATATATTCAGGAAATATAAAAACATTTGCCATGTACATCATTGCCGCAGATGATCATCCTATTCAAAGGATGATAGTTTCAGCAGAAAATTATCAGTCTATCTTCAGACGATCGTCTGTCATATGTACCAAAATGTATTTATAGAAAGCTGAGCATGGGAATGCCCGCCTCAGCTAGATCATGAGAATAATGATGAATGAAAAATAATGTATTGTATTGTATTGTATTACAGGGCACTCTCCTCAGCACTGGAACGAACTTCGGATCCTCTAGCTAAAGCATTTCACCCGATAAACGGCCTCATACTTTAGGGGGCAACTGTTATAGACATTTTTGTGCCTCGCGTCAAGGAGCATGGAATGTCAATAATTACAGGGATCCTCAGTCCCTAAATATGTTTTTCTTACCCCTAAAAGAACAAGGTCATCAAACAACAACACCTCCAATCAGTTCTCCACCTGAAAACACTTCAAAACAGGCTTATTTTGGATCATGTCAGCTGCTTAACTGAGCATTTGCGCTGTATTGCAACTGTCCCACTCTGTACCTGCGCTGGAAGTCAAAAACAATGAAGGCTACCTGCGCTGGGCGAGATTGGCCAAGTGGCACAGTCATCTTGCAAGGTGTCAATTGCCCAGGAAGCTTCCAAAATGACACTTGGTTCATGAGATTCGCCCTGTGATGAGTAAGAGGTACTTGATCACCATGTGTAAGCAAGGATCTCCAAGTGGACACACGAACTGAAGATTAACTGAAGATGGAGAGGACACTAGTCAGCTATATGCCAGCCTCCAGCTGACTCATCCTTTCCTCTTCCCTCCTATATATAGAGCTCTTCTATGAGGTCTAAAGAGGGGGAATTTTGGTATAAGCAAGGAGGTGCTGTTGGTATACTGCCAGGATTATTGGGTGGTTGTTTTACTAGAGGTGAAGAAGAGAGTTCTTGCTGCCGAGGAGGTGCTGCTGGATTGGGGCCAACATCATTGGTTGTAACTTCCTCTGGAACCCTGTTACTTTCTATCAATAAAGTTTGCATGTTCTTCTATATACTTGTTTTACATAGATGCTTTTGTGTTTACATGTATATTTGATGCAACCTAATCCATGCTTCAATTATGATTGCTTGTATCTCGTAGTTTGCTCCCTTTTGTTGTGCAGATTCTGTGTGTAGCTGGATCGGCTTGGAGAGTAAAGAGCTGGGAACGGGATACAAAGTGAGAAGGACAAGGATCGACTAAGCGCAAGACACCAGGTTGGTTGATCCTCTTTCTATTCTCTCTGTGCTTTCATAAAGATGAACATGAAAACTTTGTCATTCAGTTGTTGCTAAAGTCTGTCACCTTTAGAAAGGGTTAGTGTCATCCGCATCGGATACTTTTCCCCACAACAGAGAGTGTAGCCATTTCTAAAGAGTAGTATGAATCTGATGAGTGCCTGTTAGGGAAGAGTTGGATTTTAAAAACGGAAGGTAAGAACCTGCGTACGGAGCATGTAAAAGCCCTGCTCCACTGTCCGCTTTCCTAACAGATTTGCTCTTGCTTTATTGTGTAGAAGTAGATGTTTGAATTTTTTTGAATGACTAGGAAAAAATAGAAATTTTGAAAAATAAAACACATAATTTCACTGAAGTGGTGATGTAAGCACCACCCATTTCACTAACTAATTGACAGGAATATTGGAAGAAGGAGCTTCGAAGGAACACATGGAGGACATCTTCTGTTATGGTAAGAAACTGCCCAACAAATTTTTTGAATTTCCTGCTCAACTAATTCCACACCTTCACCGCAATAAACCAGTACAACATGCTTAAAGTGTTGAACTGCCAAATTTAGCCACCCTTCCCACCCATTCTATCTCACATGCACTATCAAAGAAAATTTACAATGAGATTCAGAATGTTTTAAATTCAAAAATTGTAGAAGCTATGGAAAAAAATGAGGTTTCTTGTAGGTTACGCCAACAAACCATTTTAAAAGCTCAAGAACTTCATGGTATGATGGAAAATCAAGAAAGTAATGGATATATTGAAGATTGGTTTCACTCCATCACGTGTTTGCATTATCACTCCATACTTCAAAATTTTTGAAACCATCTTTTCAAGGGAAGTTGGCTTCTCATACCCTAATTTTTATCAACATGCATTTTTCGAATTTGGGTATGTGCATATATGAGGCCTTATTTCTAACATGGTTCCACTAGAAATACTCTTATACATAAACATATTCAATTCTCAAAGAAGAGTAGGATAGTGGAGAAAATAAAATAAAATAAAGAAATAAAACAAACACATTTTTTTGTAAAACTAGTTGTTTCTTTTGTTGCAACACGCTATTGAAATCAACATCGGTGATAAAAATTTCAATCTATTTGTGTATGTAGATGAATCATAATAGAAATAATAATTTCTACAAACACTCATTTTCATTTTTATCACCAATTTGAAAAAATGCTTGAATATCATTTTTTTTGGCTTGCGGGCTTGATGAACTTTCGGGAAAAACAGTCGGGACAGTCATGTTTTGAGGGACCAAAAGTGAATATTTTAAAAAAATGTTTCTACCCTAGGTAGCCCTTGATGTCTACTTTCTAACCCAATTTGAACCACTCAATTTGGATTTGAAACGAAAAAGTTAGAAACAAAACATTGACAGGGTGTCTAGTGGGCAGCTCAGGAACATAGTTGGGACAATCAGTTTTTGGAGGCCTAAATGAATGAATTTTTAAAACATGTTTCTATGGTAGATCCCCCTATGAATCTAGTTTACAATTCAATTGGAATAACTCATTTTAGATATCGTATGGGGAAGTTATGATTAACATACTGACTGTCTATCGTAAATCAGCACCCTTAAAACTATGTCTTTCCGGTTGTTCCTTACAGTAGTTGACCTATCAATTCTTCTTCTCTTCAAAAACTGTTTCTACTGGAAATAAATAAATGAATCTATTTTCACTTCCAATTTGAATCATTCGAATCTGACATCAAACGAAAAAGTTGCGCTTGAAATATCAACTGTTGGTCTAAGCTGGGTAATCGACAATGACTCTATTATGCAGGTTGTTCTAACTAAAATTGACATATCATATCATTGAATATTTAAAACCTATTTCTAATGGAGATAAACCTTTGAATTATCTCTCATTTTGCTTTGGAATCACTCAATTTAGACGAAAAGCAAAGAAGTTGTGATTAAAACACTGCAGGTTAGCATGATTGGCCACTGCTCTCCCGCAGGTGACAAATAAATTTTACTTTGTTATTTTCTCCATGGATTTGTTCTACAGAGTAACTACCTGTTAGTTTTTTTGCATAATTCTTGGATTAGGGGAGCCCGGACACCTCTCTTTCTTCATGATTTAATGTTTTATTGCAGGAAGATACTCGTTTTTTTGCAGGTCTTGGGAAAATAAAGAAGGTCAATTGATGGACGAGTGATTTTTGAAAGAAATTTTAAATGAAACAAAGGAATTTCATCTAAGTCATTACCTAACGGATTCATAATAGAAGAAATGAAGAATTGATTTCGATTTGAAGATTCATGTCTTGTCACTGCTGCCAAAACATTTTTCAAAAAGATCATTTTTTTTTTACATAATATCATAGCGGTTGTAACTTAATTTACATATTGTTTTTAAATAAAATGTTGTTTCTTTTCTAATTTCTTTTATATTTTGTGTTTCAGGTGTTGCTTCATTCAAACTGTGACCCATCCTCAGCTTCAATACAGTGAACAGCTAATTCATTCTTTGCGTGCTTGCATTTTATGGTTGTGTATTTTGCTGTTCCTTTTCTGAAGGGACAGCATTTGTGTGCATTTTTGTCGTTCTTGTTGTTCTTTTTTCAAAGGGACATCATTTTCACTTTTTGTTGTTCCTTTTCGAAATGGAACAACACTTTTTCACTTTCACTTTTTGCTGTTCCTTTTCGAAATGGAACAGCACTTTTGCACTTTCACATTTTGCTGTTCCTTTTCGAAATGGAACAGCTGCTGTTCCTTTTCGAAATGGAACAGCACTGTTGCATTTTCACGTTTTGCTGTTCCTTTTCGAAATGGAACAACACTTTTTTATTTTCACTTTTTGCTGTTCCTTTTCGAAATGGAACAACACTTTTTTCACTTTCACTTTTTGTTGTTCCTTTTCGAAATGGAACAACACTTTTTCACTTTCACATTTTGCTGTTCCTTTTCGAAATGGAACATCACTTTTGCACTTTCACATTTTGCTGTTCCTTTTCGAAATGGAACAACACTTTTGCACTTTCACATTTTGTTGTTCCTTTTCGAAATGGAACAGCACTTTTGCATTTTCACTTTTTGCTGTTCCTTTTCAAAATGGAACAACACTTTTTCACTTTCACTTTTTGTTGTTCCTTTTCGAAATGGAACAACCCTTTTGCACTTTCACGTTTTGCTGTTCCTTTTCGAAATGGAACAACACTTTTCACTTTCACATTTTGCTGTTCCTTTTCGAAATGGAACAGCACTTTTGCACTTTCACGTTTTGCTGTTCCTTTTCGAAATGGAACAACACTTCTGCACTTTCACATTTTGTTGTTCCTTTTCGAAATGGAACAGCATTTGCATTTTCATATTTTTTGTGTGTATTTTTGCTTTTTGGTGTGCATTTCCTTTGTCGTTCCCTACAAGGAATAACATTTTTTTGAGTGTTTTTGCTGTTCATTCAAAAAAGCAACACTTTGGGGGTATTTTTGAGAGAAACCCTTTTCTTCCTCTTGTGATATTATTCCTAATTTATCTCAACCACATTTTACCGATTCCCTTTTATGGCATGAAGTACACTACTTTTATCAGGACGAGAATTATGGATTCTATTGAAGCGAGTTAATATCATTCACGTTATGATATTTAACAGGACAGCTCCTTGATGATAGATTTTTTTCAAAAGGGACACAATTATTTATATATTACTTTACTGCATTGTTTTTTGCTGTACATGATACTGATTGATCATCTTAATATCATGCTGGTTCCACCCTTCCTGGTTATAATCTTCTCTGTCTGTAATAAATGAGATTATGGGTATTTTTTTATATATTGACATGTTCAACTTCTTCCGGCATCCCTACTCTTAAAGAGTACTGAGCCTCCCTCTTTTTATCATAAAAATGTGTAATAACAACAAAATTTTGTTCGCAGATGGAGGATAGGGGGTCTCATTACGAGCCATCCTACCATGTTCATAAGACTGTAACAAAGTGACATTCCCATTATGGCCACCGCACCAGGGTTATGATCCATTGGATAGCCAAATTATCCTTGGAACAGGAGGTCTCATCACGAGCCGGCCTAATCACTTTTGCTACCTCCTAGTGAATGGCAGTGTGGCTATCTGGTTACCACACCAGCACACTGATCTCTTCTGTAGAATAGCACTAAAACTCTCCATTTATAAATTGAGGATCCTGGCTCATATGGGTTAAAATGCAACCCTGCCGAGGCTATGGACGCCTGCTGGCAGCAGCGGCTCTGCTTATGGTATTGAAGTTATATCTTTTCGTCAATTATTATTATAATACCCTTTTCTTATTTTCTTTTTTATCAGAGAAGTTATTTCCTTAACTTTTTCCCTGTTTGAACCTTTATGCATGAGAAATTATTTTATGATCAATCACATCATTTTCAGCTAGAATACCGTCAGTAAAGCATATTTTTAGCATATTGTTGTCCTTTCTCTCTTTTCATAACATATCATCAATCCAAAGTGTCCTATCTCTTATTCATAACTATCTTTACACACTTTGCTCTCAATATAACCATAATTTTCACCGTCCTATCATTGATAAGTGTACTCTGCTTCCCTTACTGATATCTTGTTCATTCCATTGCCTTGCCATCAACACCACCCCTTTCATATGCTTTATGGTTATGGAACCCATTTTCCAATTGGAGGGGGGAATGTATGCATTATGGGATTGCATGCGATATGATTACTGCACTTTGCCATACCTTGTTGATTTGACAACATATTAGTATTGCATGTATACATAAGTTTTTCTAATTGCAATTTTGCATGCATCTTATCTGTTGCTATTCAACGCTAACACTATGGATTCAAGCACATTGTATGCAAAATAGTGCTTTGTTTACAGGAGAACAACAAGTATGAGCAAAATTCTATTCGTAGCATGACCACACTATTGCACTTTACAGTAGAGGCTCGCGAACGTGAACAATTCTTCAGACATGATGTGCTTTCCTGGATTCCACCTTTTGCATCACTTTCAGCACCAACTCTGTCTGCATCAGCTTCAACAACTGTCAATACATATATGTCATTCCACACTTTTGGAGGTAAAACTTGAGGTAAAATTGCATAGTTTTCTAATTTATTATAAATTTAGGAGAATCTAATGAAAATCCATTTTGAGCATTATTTGTCATCCTTCCTTCCACATCTTTACCACTTCCCCTTTTTCAGCAGCATGTCATTTTCGAGTGTGGGGGAGTGTTCCTTTCATTCCTTTCTTTCTTATCATCACACCATTCATATTCTTTATCATCCATTGCTATTCTTATTCACTCTCAACACCTCCCTTATTCCATGTTGTTTTACACCAAGCATAGAATTCAACAGCTGGTAGCAACCACCTCTATTTGTTTTCTAGCATCGCATGAGGACATGCTAATTTTTTTAGCGAGGGGGAGGAATTGCTATGCATGATGGATGTTTTCTACTTTCTTCCTTATTTAAGGCATACAATTTCATTTTCACATAGTGCAGAAATTGATTTCCACATATTTTTTTAACACTATGAACTCCATTCTTGTGATCTCTAGGAAACACCAACATACTATTAAAATACACATACCTAGATAATTTCAAGATAAATTGGTTCATAAAAATTTTGGAAATCATGCACTCTCACCTACAACCATTTTGTTTATATCCCATGATCCATGCATCAAAACGATCTGATTTTTGGATCATAGAAGCCTTCATATATTACAAATCTACTTGCAACATTTCAACAAAATCTGGGTTGTAGTTTTTGGGAAAATGGTTAATGAAGTTTGTTGTTATCTATGTCATATTTTGCTGCAACTTCATACATATAGTTGAATGTCAAAGAAAAATTGTTATGCCTTCATCAAGATTACTAAAAGTGAATATTTATTAATTAAGGAAGAATTCATTTGTTCTATCCATTTCATGAGCTAAGAAGAACATATTTTTTATTGCTTGTTTAACACATGGTTTTTGTCTTTGGGTTGCATGAGGACATGCAATATATTCAGTTTTCGTTGCATGAGGACATGCAACATATTGAGTGTGGGGGTGTGTTGGGTCGTTAATATGCCATTATTATTGTCACTTGTGAACGTTTATTCCACCCATTTCTACCATTCTTCATCATGACATTTATTATAATTTATTATATAAATCCATTTTATGATGATTCATGCTCTTACATTATTTATTCTCCTTTATTTCTAATAAATTGATTATTATGCATTATTTTACCAATGATAGTTCTAATAAGTTGGTTGTAACATTATTCACCATTTTTAGCCTCCAAGGTAACTTCCAGATTGAAGATTGATTTTTAAATCTGCCAACTCAGAAATTCGCTGGTTTAAGGAGTGACAGTTTTGCGGTTGAGATTCTGAGCAAATGAAGACGAATTTGGAAAATCCGAAACATGGGTTTTGTCCAGAACGGGCCCAGTTATCTTCCTGACAAACAGTTTGCCCAAATTCGGCTTGTACAGGGAGAAAACACAGGGTTCTTTGAGCACGATTTTCTTAGATTTGCAGTTGCGGCCGCCCTCCAAACTTTAGCTGTAAACCCAAATCCGTCTTGCTTTTGTTGAAGAGATGAGAGGGAATATATTTTCTTGTTGATCATCTGGTTAGGATCAACCTAAATTTGTAAAACAAATCATGCTGTAATTATCTATGCTCTCTGATCTTTCTCTATTTAAAGGAGAGCAAAGATCAGAGAGGGGGAGACTTCAGGGTGATTTCAGAGGGATTCAAATGATGGAATTAAGGATGAATTAGAGCTTCAGAATTGAGGATGGCAGAGAGAATGGATAATGGCTGAGAGATTGAGAGATTTCTTGTTGTAATCCACTGTAACTCTGCTTTGATATTTTAATATAAATCCAGTTGCCATTTCATCTTTGATCCTGAAGTAACCCAGCGGCATCCGCTGGTGGCTAAGGGCCCAGCCTCCAGTGGAGTACGCTGCTGCTGTATTATATCTTTATGCTTCATGCGTGGTTTGATTTCTTTCTTTTACTCTATTCAGTAATCTGATGCACTTTACTGTTTTACATATCAACGCTGTTATATATATTTGATTGGATACTATTGTTATTTTCAACAGGAATGCTATGTTATCATTTTAACCTTGTATCACATTTCTATTCCTTTTTTATAATTGATATAACATTGTTGTTCCTTACAGATTGACATTCGATTACAGATTAACCGTGCTGTATGTTCCTAAATCGGTACAACTGTATGATGTATTATTAATTTGTGACTGTCGTTTATTCGGGATTGATGTTCCGTTACAATTGATGTTACTCTATAACTGTGATTCATGCATATTGTATCGAAGCTCAGATTACCGTCCCTTTTAATGATAAGTGTGTTGCGTGCTTGATTTGGATTGTTGTACATTCATATTCAGTTACTATTCCATTTCTGAATTGTTGTTTCATTTCTATTGCTGTTCTATTTCCTTTTGCTATTTCATTTTACTTTCTGCCATTCCATTTACTTGCATTTACTGTTTTAGTGTGGGAGGAGGATCAAGGCTGTCGTGAGACACATCAGATGCTATTATGCTCCCAGATCCATGATCCATACTCTAATTCCTTTTCCTTCATCAATTTCTGCCATTCCATTTACTTGCATTTACTATTTTAGTGTGGGAGGAGGATCAAGGCTGTCGTGAGACACAGCAGACGCTATTATGCTCACAGATCCATGATCCATACTCTAATTCCTTTTCCTTCATCAATTTCTGCCATTCCATTTACTTGCATTTACTGTTTTAGTGTGGGAGGAGGATCAAGGCTGTCGTGAGACACAACAGACGCTATTATGCTCACAGATCCATGATCCATACTCTAATTCCTTTTCCTTCATCAATTTCTAGAGGAATGAGTTATTGCTACTGTATCCTCGATTGATGGTTATTTGAATGAATGATTTAGTTTCTTGCTGTTCAAATTAGATTTTGTTTCCAGCTTTCATTTACTTTTGCATTTTAAGCACTATACTACAAAACATTACTCTTGAGTAAATGGCCGCCTCAGACTGAGTACACTCTTGAAATAAAAGGTCGTCCCTGGGTTGATAATTAATGTGAGGTAATTAGGAGTTCACAAGACACCTTTTTATCGCCCCACAATGGGCACAGAAGACAAGGGAAAAAATTCAAATTATTTCTTCTCTATCTTCCCTCTGTGACACGTGGTGGAAAATGAGAGGCTCTGAGGTTTCATATGAGACCTCGAAACCTTAGAATATTGAGGAAATAAGAAATCTATGGCACCCATATCTAGAATCAGATATCAAAAGTTTTCACGAGGAGTCTCTTAAGAAATTATGAGGTTAGGGGCTTTTGATATATTGGCATGTGGTCATAGTCCCTAGAACCATGAGGCAGAAAAGACAAATGATAATAGAAAGTAGCCAGAGTGCTGACGAGGGGTCTGCTAATTAAAGATCCCGCGGCGTCCAGGAAGATTGTCGCCCATCCCTGCCTTGTCACCTTCCAGAATTAGTTTGGAGGAGCAACTTCCCGAGATGTTAAACTTATTTAGCCCTCCAAATTTTTCTATTCAACATTTGATCCAATGACAGAGATTAATTCCATGGGGGACAGAGGACAAGTTTGTCCTCCTACTATCTGACCTTTGGAGTCGGGTGGGGACCACCCTCCCAGGCGGGTTTCATCCACCGCTGCTATTTCAAATTTCAAGCAATAACATATTTCCTTCCCTCCCTAATATTTTCCACCACTCCACCCACCATCACCAAATCCCATCATGACACACATCTGATGAGCACTAGTATTGCAGCAAGAATGTTGTAACTCCCAGGGCTACCAGCTTTAATTTATCAACCTGGGGTTCATACAAACTTGGAGGTGATAGTGTTGTATACACGAGAAGATGCAATGGGTCCACTCTTTGTCACTATTGAGCTGGCGATATACCACTATGTTTTCTCAAACCAACCTTCTATTGATTTAGAAGAAGTTTGATTACCAATGAAGAAAGGGGAATTTTACCCTGATTGAGAGAATTGAAATATTGTCTACTACAGTAATGAAAAACTGAAATAAATGCTTTAAACACACCAATCATATAACTATTTGTTAAGAGATCTTGCTTCATAAGAATTCTAAGCTAACATGTGTGTAATCCTAACAATCCTAGGCATGAAATCTGAGATAATCAAACATTTTACTGTAGTGCATATGAATGAACACAATAACTCTTTTTTCCTTTTTGTCCTTTTTTGTAAAAATATGAATGCTAAATCTTCTTGGTGGTATGGCAGGTGGATTAGAGATGGTCGTGAAGGGTCGGATAACTTAGGAGGAAAACAAGGGTCTTCTCCTAAATTTTTAGATGCATTTCCTCAAATCGGCCTCAAAACAGGCCACTACAGGTCATATTATAGGATGTCCTCATGCACCTACAGGATGTCCTAATGCTCCTATAGGATCCCCTATATTCCTACAAAATCTGGCTGAAAGCATAAGGAGGGGTTTGGGAGGTGGTATAAGGCTTAGGGAAGGTGAATGATGGAAGAAATAAGGAAAGGGAGTGGTTAGGACTTCCTCAAAGCTTAAATCAAATTTTCTGAGATGGTTGGATTTGCTCAACAAGCCTGGAAAGTTGTTCTAATGGAATGATGAATTGGTTGATGGGCTTAGTGGTTGTTGGTGATCAAGGATGAATGAATTTAGGCTGGGGCTTTTAATATAAGATCTTCCTGCACTATTGAAACTCCTGCAATACATACATCACTGGTATTTACCCATGGATCATGTCAAACAAGAAAGATTTCCAATCAACATAAGAAAACAAAATTACATTATTTAGTTTCCTAGTTCATGCATGGAAATACTTGAAGAATATTGTGAAACACCATGAGATCTAATACAAATCTGGAGATACCATAAATAAAAACTGAAACCTATTCTTGAAAACTAAAAAGATGTTGGTCTAATTAGCAGAAAACCCTAAATTCCATAAGAAATCATAATTCTATCTTTTTGGCGCTGAATAGGAGTTTTTCCTCAAACCATGGTCCCTGAAGGAAGGATTGAGGAAAATCCACTTGCTATCAGTCTTTTTGGTATTCATTTATCTCTCTAAAGCTATTGATAATGCTATGCACAAATGGAAGCAAACTAATCAAATTCACCACTACTTGCAATGAAACAATGCCAAAATCAACTCAACGATTAATCTATGAAATAACCTAAGCATACAAGTACAATAGGAGGAATCTATGATGCTAGGGTTGGGCCCTAATCCAAGTGATTCAGCCCTCTGAGTCAACTCAGTGCTGGATCAAGAAAATTCCCACTCTCATTATCATATCAGAAATTACATAACAGTGTTTTGCTACAATCCTTTAACTGGAAAATGCTTAGTGCTCTTACAAAAAAAATATGAATCCTAATGAGGCTCTAGGCCTCCCTATTTATACAATTTAAGTATCAAACAAATTCATTAAATATAGGGGGGCTTGGCTCCCAAACTCAAGATGAACTAGTCCTTGACTATCACTGGCTTAGCTGCCTATGATATCCATGATTCGGTTGCATGCAACTCCGAGCTAGTGTGATTTGATTGAGGGATATTTGAATGAGTGAGGATTTAATGAGGAAGATCCATCTCCTATAATCTCTCCTTCTTGTCTCATTCGAGTTCCTACACCTTAATTAGCCAAAATTGCCATGAATTGCTCCCAAAAACCTGCAATCAATGCACATTAGACCACTAGACATAACATCTTACTTTTACTCATCTCATTTAGAAAAATATAATTAAAATATGTAAGGAATTATGAGAAGAGTTGATTTTAATAAGCTTGGAGGTGTATTAAGTTCCATATAGTTACCTAATGATGAGGCTCATCTTCACCCCCCTACTGAAAGTGTTGCTCATCCTCTGAGAAACTTAATCTATATCCATGTCCTTCATTGCTCTGGTGGCCTCCCTGACATCCCATGCTTCTATTTTAGTTTCCTCTTCCTATGAATTAAATTATGCCTTCCTCTCTATCTCTTCCCACTGATTTCTTTCTTCGTATTCTCTCCTCCATTCCAACATTCATAAGAGCATTGGTGGACTAAGTCTCAAGCCAATCCAATTGACTTTGAGTCTTCATAGAGCCTACTTTTACATGGGCTTTTTATTTAGTGCCTCTCTCATTCTATGAGGAGAATGGTATTCTATGATTTTTAGGCTGTGAGGTGTGGAGTACTAAAAGGGTATGTTTTTGATGATCATTTCAATGGCTTTTCAGTGGAAATTGTGAACCTTTTTGCATCATGAACATAGAAAACAATAAAGAATTATAACAAAACATGTGGGATTAGTATGCAAGACGTAACCGCTGATAGTTGTCATTCTCCTGTGCAGGAAGGGGTAAAAATGAGGAGCTTCTGTTCCAAAGAAAAAGACAAGAACAGGGTAACTGCTGTCCCTTTGACGAAGGACCAAGTGAAAACGAGGCTAAGAAAGTTGAAGCAAACCGGTCCGGAAAAGGAGGAGAAGACACCAGCTCGGCGGAGGAGGAAAGAAGTGATTAAGGATTAACAGTTTGGCGAATCCCTCGGGATCTTAGATCCTGAGGGATTGTTGCTTTATTTATCTTATTGCTTAGACATCTTTGCCATCACCCTTATATAAAGGGACGACATTGTTAGCTTTGGGGGATGATGCTTTTATGTAACTTTCTGTTAAAGATTGAACTTTGATCATCGAGTCTCGTTGAACTTGGCTCATTGTACTTTCTGTTTTATGCATTAATATAAACTTGGTGATTATCTTATCTCTACGTCTGGATTAACTTAAAGTGGTGTACCCTTGCGGCTAAGGGCCCGGCCCCGAAGGACACTTGCTTCTGTATCACTACGATTTGATTTCTGCATAGTTTGCTTATCGTCATTATTTGGTAATCTGATATGCTTTATAAGTTACATCATATGCTCTGTTAAGATTCGTTCATTAAGGTTTTTACAGACAATAACTGTTGTATTGACTCTGCATTATATCACTAATTCTTTCAGAATTGATTGAATATTATTAGACTTAACTGAACATTGTTACTATTTTGTTACAGAGCTCTTATGTTGTATATTCGTGTTGTGGAATTTATCCGAAAGTTGTGTTCTTTATGATTCAGGAGTAATGTTGTTCCATTTTGAAACACAATTGTATTCCTGTTGATGACGATTGGTTCTAAATCAGATTACTCTTCAAGTGTGTCGTGTGTGTATGATTTCCAAACGTTGTTCCATAACTTGTTAGTAATTAATGTTGTTCCATTAGCGCGTGCTGCTTGATTTGCTTGGAGAATGAAGGATTGATGTTTGATTACAATGAGTGCATTTGAGTTGGTAGGATAAAGCTTGATTACTACTTGCGAGGTTTAGTTATTCGATTATTGTTCCATTTCAGAATTGTTGTTCCATTTTAGCATTGTTGTTTCATTCCAGATTTGCTGTTTGATTTCTTATTTGCTGTTCCATTTTTCTACCTGCTGTTTCATTTACTCACATTTGTTATTTTGGTGTGAGAGACGATCTATGGCTGTAGCGAGCCTTGGCATTTACTGCCTAGCTCCCAGACCCATGGTCCATGCTCTAATTTCCTTTCCATCAGTTTCCAAATAGATGGGCTATTGATGTCGAACCCTTGACTAATAAAGTTGCCTAGTTTTAGAATGTGTGATTTATTCATTTGAAGTAACTTAGTTATAGACAAGCATCCATTTACTCTTGTATTTTTGTTAAACGTTGTACTACTAGCATTACTCTGCCAAATAGCCTTAGATTGAGTCACTCTTTGAAATAACAAAACGCTCCCGGATTGACATATTAATGTGAGATAATTAGAGGTGAAAGAGACCCTTTTTATAGCTCTACATTTTGGCGTCGTTGCCAGGGAAAGAGTGTAGCCATTTGTCTTTTTCAGAGTAGTGTACAAACTTGCTAGGGAAAAGATAGATCTTAAAAACGGAAGGTAAGAACCTGCGTGCGGAGCATGTAAAAGCCCTGCTCCACTGTCCGCTTTCCTAACAGATTTGTTGTTGCTTTGTTTGAATAGAATTTAGTAGTTCATTTGAGTGCATGACTAAGCAGAAAAAAACAGAAAAGAATATTAAGCTTCCATCCAAGCCTGAAAAAGCTAAGGGATGGTGACCCTTGGCCAAACAACTTTCATAGACGAAATCTATAAGAAAACAGAATCTCAGCCATCAGTAGGCCCCAGGAAAATCATTTCTAAACAACCTACTAGTTCCTTTCAGGCCACAGGATCACCATCTGTAGCCTTTGCTGAGGTGCATAGTCAAACTGAAGAGCAGGACTTTCAAGAAATTGAAAATTCTACTCCAGAACTATTGCAGGAAGGGAATTTCAGCAACTTTTTTGAAGGAGAAGGAGAAACAGGGGAAACCGAGGAACCAAAATCTCCCATTGGAACAGATCAGCCATTAAACAACCCAGATAAGGGCAGCGCTGTGGAAATCATCATTGAAGGAGTCCAATCTCCTCAGGCATCAGGTATTCCCCTTATCCTAGATAAAGGAAGTGCCATTAAAACTATCCCTGCCAAAACTGTTCCCTCTCAATCTAGGAATACCCTCCTAGATATCCCAGAAGGTTATTGGCATATATTCGATCCTATGGCTCAGAACCAGCCAAATACTCAAACCTCTACATTACATTATCCTATAGTGGATTCTACAGCAAATGCGCCCATGAAAGTTATCCCTCTTCAACATATCCCTACATTTCACGGTCTCACATCAGAAGATCCGGATGCATTTTTATTCAAATTTGATGTGTTGTGTAGGGGATATGATTACACCACCGATCCTCAGAAATTGAAATTATTCTCCTCTACATTAAAGGGGGCTGCTTTAAGATGGTTTATGGGACTAGGTGGTGGGGTCATCAACAATTGGGATCAAATGAAAGAATCCTTCTTAAAAAAATATCAGGATTATTGTAAGTCTAGAGAATTGAAAGACGAAATATTCCAAATGACAGCCAAACCAAATGAAACATTAGAAGAATATGTGGAACGTTTTCAGTATAATTTACAAAGATCTCCTTACGCATCACTACCTTTACCTGATAATGTGTTAAAAACTGCGTTGATAAGGGGCATGAAGGAACAGTGGATTGAAACATTAAACATCATGGGAAAAGGGGATATTTATCAAGAGAATTTTGTTGACATCATTGATTTATGTATTAGGAGTTCGAGAGGCAGCATAAGAGTAAAACCGACAGAATATGATCGGTTTGCAAGAGACAACAAAATATCAACAGAAGGAGTAACACGTGTGAAAATTGAAAATTTATTAGAAAATTTTAAGGCTGATATTCTAGGGACACTAACTACACAACTTGATATTATGTAGGCCAAACAGAAGCAGATGGAGGCGGAACAGAATTTGGCAATCTTCTGCCCCCGATGCAGGAAAAGGCATAGTCACAAGGAGTGTCCACTGGATACAGTCCAAACATGTGCCATATGTACAAAAGATCATCTTACAGAAAGTTGTCCCTCACTTCCTGGATTAAAAGCAGTATACAAGGAAGCAGAGGAAGAACCAGAATCGGTGTACTTGATCAACCAGCGCCACCAGTGGCAGCCGAGACAATCTGGTATGTTTCCAGACCCAACTTCTTCTTTTCAGCCTCCACAATATAATTCTCAACAATATAGTATGTGGCAAAGTCAGTCCCAACCCCCATTTTCAAACTGGTCGCCACCGTCGTTTCCTTCTTCAAACCCGTGGCTGAATCAGGAAAGCCAATCTGGTTGGCCGAATTTCCCTTACACTCCACCATATTGGTAAAATAGCCCATATCCTCCACAATGGACTCCCCCTACTTCACAAAGTTCACCCTGGCAGACAAACTGGCAAAGACCGATGCACTAGCCAGTAGCAACTATTCCACTCCCTGAACCTACTCTGCCAGCTTTACAACAAAATCCCGAGTCTAATCTGAGACCGCAACTCCCAGCCCAACCCAACCCCAATCCAAACAACAGACCAGTCCAATCTCTTCAAATCATAGAATCACCAGAAATAGGACTCGACCTGTGGAAGTGTAACGATCTTCAATTACGATCTGGACGTATCATTGAAACTGAGGGAGATAAAACAGTTCATATTGAAGATCAGTTATCAAGAGAACATTAGTTGCAACAAGAGGATGTAAATAAGCAGCAGACTCATAATCAAGCAACCACATCCTCTCCTCCATTCCCAGAACGATTAGTCATACCTCGACCTTTACAGTATCCTGACTTTGACATTCTGGGAGAATTACAAAATTTGTACATAAAAATCCCATTCCTCCAAGCCATACAAGACATTCCTATATACGCAAAAACTATCAAAGAATTGTGCATAAAGAAACCAAGGAGGAATATAAAAACTAATCCAAGAGTCCAAGTAGTCGGTACTTTATCTAATTTATTATCTGGGAAAGAAACACCCATTAAATATGAAGACCCAGGAAATCCATTGTAACTATTCAAATTTATGGTCAGACCCTGTCTAATGCCTTAGTTGATCTAGGAGCTACAATCAATATTTTAACAACCACTACCTGTCAAAAGCTCGGCATTAAATCTGTAGAACCCACTTCTACTTTGTTAGAATTGGCTGACCGATCTGTGGTTAGACCAGAGGGTACTCTACATGATGTCATGGTCTCTGTAGATTCCTGGGAATATCCAACCAATTTCTTGATAATTAATCCAAAAACCCGACTTGATGGACACCCGCTAATCCTAGGTAGACCTTGGCTTACCGCTACCGATGCTTACATTGGTTGCCAGCAAGGAAATATGACCATAACCAAAGGACCTGATATCAAGAATTTAGTTCTATACCCTCCAGCGCAGCCAAGTGTCACAATAATTAAAACTAACAAGTATCATGTATCATACCTTACTGATAACATTAGATCTCCATTGAATATACAAGAGGCACTTGATTTTAAAGATCAAACAAAAGATGATGCCATTAACAACTTCATTAGTCAAACTGAATCCGGATCCTGCACACAATGTCACATGATAGAAGCAGCATTTGATAATGAATTAGAATAAGATCCTTTGAAAGACACACATGATCAAACAATACCTGTTACTTCTGTCGCAAATAGTAAAATTATGGAAATTGAACCGGGAAAAACTATAAATATCAATGCCAACCTCACACCTGAACAAGAAACAAAGCTCATCCATCTGTTAAGAAAATATCAAGAAGCATTTGCATGGGATTACCTGATACGAAAGGAATCGATCCACAATTGTATACACATCACGTTTATATAGAAAAAGATGCTAGACCTGTCCGTCAACCGCAAAGAAGACTTAATCCTCATCTAAAGGATGTGGTAAAAGCGGAACTTCAGAAACTTTTAGATGTCAATTTTATTTATCCTATTTCTGACAGTAAATGGGTCTCTCCGCTTGTGGTGGTACCAAAAAAGAATGGGAAATGGAGAATTTGTGTGGATTAAAGGGAACTCAATAAAGCAACACAAAAAGACCACTTTCCTCTCCCGTTCATAGACCAAGTGCTAGATACTTTGGCAGGAAAGAAATTCTTTTCTTTCCTGGATGGCTTCAGTGGATACAATCAGATTCAAATTGCCCCTGAAGACCAGGACAAAACTACTTTCAGTTGTCCTTGGGGAACATTTGCCTACCGAGTTCTACCTTTTGGCCTATGTAATGCTCCTTCCAAATTCCAAAGGGCTATCCTTAGCATTTTTGCAGATTTAATAAATGATGGACTTGAAGTATATATGGATGACTTTACACCATATGGAGATGATTTTGATCCAACACTAAACACCCTAGAAAAATTCCTACAATGTTGCATAGCTACCAGGCTTTGCTTAAGCCACGAAAAATGTTACATGATGATGACTGAAGGACTTATTCTAGGACACTATGTTTCAGTAGCCGGCATTCAGGTAGACCCGGACAAAATCCAAATACTTTTTCTTATTCCCACTCCTACTGCTCAAACAGAGGTACGCAACTTTCTTGGATTTTCTGGTTATTATAGACGATTTATAGAACATTATTCACACATTACTGCATTTTTATGTGCACTAACTGGTAACGTTGATTTTCTTTGGACAGAAAAATGTGAACGTGCTTTCAAGGATTTAAAGAAGCTCGTATCCACAGCCCTAGTCCTTCGAGGACCAAACTGGGATTTGCCATTTCAAATATCATCTGGTGCCTCAGATACAGCCATTGTCGTAGTCCTTGGGCAGGAAGAGGATAAAAAACCATACGCTATCTATTACATCAGCAAAAATTTATCCCCTGCTGAATTAAATTACATTGTTACTGAAAAAGAATTCCTAGCTGTAATAAATGTTGTCAATAAGTTTAGACATTATATTATAGGCTATCCTGTTATCTTGTATATGGATCATTCCACCATAAAATATTTAGCAAATAAGTCTGTCACAAATGCCAGAATAACTAGATGGTTGATCTTATTGCAGGAATTCGATATCACAATCAAGGATCGGCCTGGAAAAGAGAATACTGTAGCTGATTTTCTCTCAAGAATGCCAAAGCCAATTGATGCTGCAAAATTTGAAGATCAATTTCCGGATGAACATCTGTTTGCTATTGCCGTTCGAACACCCTGGTATGTTGATGTTGCCAATTACCTTGCAGTTGGTAAACTACCAAAACACCTAACCCCTAATGAATGAAAACATATTGTTTAGAAGAGTACTCGATTCTCCTGGATTGGGGGCTATTTGTTTCACACAGGGGCAGACATGCATATTAGGAGGTCTGTTCAAGAAGATGAAATCTTTGACATTCTAAAAGCCTGTCATGACGGACCATGTGGGGGACACTTCGCTGAGCGTAGAACTGGACACAAAGTATTACAGACAGGATATTATTGGCCCATGATTTTCAGAGATGCAAAGAAATTTTTCCAAGCCTGTGACAGCTGCCAGCAAGCAGGATGTCTTGGTCAAGCTGGCGAGATGCCTCTGAAACCACAGTTATTCATTGAACCATTTGAGCGATGGGCTCTTGATTTCATTGGACCCATAAACCCCTCATCAAATCAAAAAACATATATCTTGGTGGCAACAGAATATGTCACCAAATGGGCTGAAGCAGAAGCATTTCCAAGAGCCACAGAGGACTCTGTCATACAGTTCCTGTTCGATCTATTTGTACGTTATGGCCTTCCAAGGGAAATAATTACAGACGGAGGACCACAATTTGCTGGCAATAGATTAGTTGCAACACTTAATAATTATCATTTCCAGCATAAAATCACTACTCCATATCAACCACAGGCGAATGGACAAGTAGAAAGCATCAATAAGGTAATAGAATCAATCCTAACAAAAACCATTGCGTCACATAGGCGTGATTGGGATGCCCGACTACCTGAAGCACTCTGGGCCTATAGAACAACATGGAGAAGCACCACTGGTTACTCACCTTATCAATTAGTGTTTGGAAAACAACCCATTTTTCCTATAGAATTTGAAATCCAAACATTATGAACAACACAGGAAGTTGGCTTAGATCTAACCGAGGCACAGATTAATCGACTATAGCAGATCAATGAATTGGACGAAATTAGGCTCTCTGCACTACAAAATACAGCATTGATTCAACAACAGCGAGCTAAATGGCATGACGCGCTCATCAAAAACAAAGTCTTCCATGAGGGAGACTGGGCTCTCTTATATGACTCTGAGTTTCAGGACTTCCCTGGGAAACTCCAGACTCGTTGGTTGGGTCCATACGAAATCCAGAAGGTACATGACAAGGGGACCATCACTTTAATCACCATTGACAGTTCTGGATATGCCTTCAAAGTAAATGGCCATCGAGTTCGTCCCTATCGTAAACCACTCACTCAGGAATCCTTCTGCCAGCAGCTATGCGGATACACTAATATGGAGATTTTAGGAGAGGAAGAGAAGTCTTCCTCACCTCTAATTCATTAAGGAATTCATTTATTTTTACAATTTGTACATAAGTTCTTTTCTTTAAGTCGTTCCTGTACATATGCTTGAACTAAATGTGTTCCTGTCATTTTTCTGCTCAAATATTTTGATTTGTGCCGTTCTGTTTCTAAACAAATGGCATTTGTGTGTTTCTGCTGTTCCTTTTCAGAAGGAACAACATTCTTGATTTTTCTGCTGTTCCTTTTCAAAAGGAACAACATTCTTGATTTTTCTGCTGTTCCTTTTCAAAAGGAACAACATTCTTTATTTTTCTGTTGTTCCTTTTCAAAAGGAACAACACTCTTGATTTTTTTGTTGTTCCTTTTCAAAAGGAACAACACTCTTGATGTTTCTGCTGTTCCTTTTCAAAAGGAACCGCACTCTTGATTTTTGCTACTCCTTTTTCAAAGGAATGACATTTGCTTGTTTTGTTGTTCCTTTTCTAAAAGGAAAAGGAACAACATTTTGATTTTTGTTGTTCCTTTCTCAAAGGAACGACATTTTCTTGTTTTTTCTGTTCTTTTTCTAAAAGGAACAGCATTTTGATTTTTGCTGTTCCTTTTTTCAAAATGAACAGCACAGCGGTGTGTTTGCTGTCCCTTTCCCAAAGGCGCAACATATTTTTGATTTCTGTTATTCCTTTTTCAAAGGAACAACACTTTTGTGTCTTTTGCTGTTCCTTTTTCAAAAGGAACGTCATTTCGAGTGTTTGCTTCCCTCTTTTTATTTTATTTTATTTTCTGCTGTTCCTTTTTCAAAAGGAACGACATTTGCACTTTTTGAGACCTATGCTCTTCTATTGTTCCTCTTCCCAAAAGGAACACTTTTAGCATACTTTTTCCCTCCTTGTGAAACAACTTATCCCTTTTGCTGATATAAATTGAGGATGCTTCTTGCTCCTGTTCTTTCAAAGTCTTTTAGAGACAACTATGCACTTATGCAATGACCACAAAATCACAACATACTGAAATCAGAAAATTATAAATCGCTATCTTTATAAGGCTTTGTATCGGTAAGAGGACAGAAGGAAGGACATACTTATTCATCATCTTTTGTTGTCATTGTCTTACTAATTTTGCCTTGATTGGTTATCTTTATCATGACATTCTCTTTAATCCTCTTTGATTATTGTTTATGAATAAGGGCAAAGTGTATATCTTCCTATTGGGATGATACGACTTCTTCCACCATTCCCACTCTTAAGGAGTGTTGAACCACCCTTTGTGTATAAATAAGGAAAAGTGCTTTATGAAAAAAGAAAGAAAAAAATGAATTATAAGTTGTCAAATGCAGGATAGGGGGTCTCATCAAGAGCCAGCCTACCATGATCATGAGGATGGAAGTGAAGTGGCATTCCCACTATGGCCACCACACCAGGGATATGGTCCAAAAGGTATATCAAATAAACAAACCTTGGAACAGGAGGTCTCATCACAAGCCGGCCTGCCCACTCTTCACCCCCTCCTCGTGAATGGCATTATGGAAAACTGGTTACTAAGCCAACATAATGGACTACACTTTGACATTACATTCCTTAATATCCATATAAAGAATCATGGTTCCAGGGGTGAAATAAACAACTCTGCCAAGGTTATGGACACCTGTCGGCAGCAGAGCACTGTTAATGGTATTGAAGTCACATTGATTACACCAATAGGTAGGATACTAATACTCTTTTGTTTCTTATATCCTAGGCACTAATCATACATTATTTCCCGACTTATATGTCGCATGAACATATATTACCACCAATCATGGCAAAGGAGGTGACAATGACCACTTGAGATTTGGAAAGTACGACAAATGTCCTATCCCCCGCCCTCGCATCATATCACAACAGCCTCTTACGTAATACGCGATCCAACTTTATGCCTCGATTTCGGTAATTCGTTGTTTTTCTAAACATGGCATATTTTCATACGCTGTTCCTTTATGACTTGGTTACAGATCGGGTGCTGCTGCTTTCTTTGACGGCTAGGACAACCTATCACATTGTCCGCTTTCCTAACCATTGTTTATCCGTGTGAATAAACAGATGACTAGACCCATATTAGTAATCAAGTGGTTTCTACCATGTTCAACTTCGACACATTTATTCACATGGATAGAATCGTGCTAGTTCGGGAAGCATAAATCAAGACCCTGGATCACCCTGGATCACCCTGGACCCATGTCATCTCCTGGATTAAATGGATTTGAATATGGGCTCCTTGCAAATGAATGGTTTATTTCAACTGACCTCTTGAACATGTAACGACACTGCAGATGGTTCGGTGACAATTGACCCAAAGCTAATACCCAGAAACTGGCTGAAGACTTTCAATATGGTTTGATTAACTGTTAGGCAAAGGATTTCTGAACCTATGTGAATAAAAAGTGTCGTGTTCAAGAGTGGTTAATTGCTTTTCTAAAAAACAAAGTATAACAAACAAGTTCATTTTTCTCTCTTTTCCCCCACCATTTCTGGCAAGTACCTCTTTATTTTTGACAAGCTTGAGGAGGATAACATTTTCTTGTTTATAAGATCATATTTTAGATGATTCCAACTTAGTTTAAAATTTGAACCCTAAGAAGGAGTGGTTCGTTCCTGTTTAAAATTGAACAGGTCCTTTACTATTAAATTTTAACAAGTCTAGTATAGGAAAAACTCGGTGTTTTTCAATTTTAGGGAGTCAGAAGAAAAACTTAAGGAAACTCCATGGGTGTCCTTTTTCATAAATTTGTGTCCCCCCAAGCCCAAAAAAGTATAAAATAATACTTGAGAGAACCACTTGACCATTATGATCAAGGAGTACTTTTCATAATTAGTGCTTCCGATCTCAAAAAAGTAAAAAAGCGATTGAAGACACGTCATTTTATAACCAAAATCAAACTTGAAATGAAAAAATTCCAACGATATTTTCATGTTTATATGGTTAGAAAAGAGCTGCAATTGGACTATGTTTTTAATTCTGTTTAACGAGGTAAAAAAGAAAAACTCAGCAATCTTTTCATATTTTACGAGCCAAAAAAGAGCTTAAAGAGGACTCCAATGTTTCACTTTTTCGTAAATTTTGGAAGAGTCCGAAAAAGTGAGAAAAGTATGCTATTTGTTGAAAATGATTAATTTTCCCTGAAAAACCCAATATCCTGCAAAAAAACTGAAAACATTACTCATACCTGTTTAAGATAAATAAAAATGCATCAAAAAGTTACCTTTTTAAAGTGAAAAATAAATAAATTAAAAATTCATTTACTCAAAAAAGCTTATAAAAAGGGCTTTTGTAAATTCATTTTTACCGTTTGATTTCAGAGTGAGAAGTGAGAGCTTTTGGGTAAGAAACTTCCTGTGAAGATTGTGGAAAATCCATCCATTGGAATCGAAAACCGTCAGCTCTAGGTAATCCACATCATCCCTATCTTGCATTTCAACCGTTTACATTTCATTTTTAGGCTTTAAAATTGATTTTTTAAGGAGAATTTGATTTAGAAAAATGCTCGCAGGGGTCCGTAGGTGCAACATGCAGCCCCTGCGGACCTCAACTTTTTTATACAAAGAAAAAAGTCGTGGGTCTGCACCTATTGCTTATGACATGTGCGGACCTACACATTGTCTGTAACCAGTGGGTGCAGACCCCATGAAATGGGTTTTAAAATTTAAAATTTTTCCATTTCCGCCCAAAATTTTTTGAACTAAATTGTTCTAATATGTATTTTTTGCATTGTAAGACATACAAAACTCTTATTTGGTGGGAACGTGGGCATGAGGATGTGGACCTTTCCGTAATAAATCATCAACCCACATTGGATGCATTGAGAGCATGCAGACTATTCAAATTCTGGGCCATACCAGGAATGAGGGCCCAAGTAGACTTTTTGCAATGGCTGGTAGACAGGTGGAACATACAGGACCAGTGTTTCATGATTGGTGGCCACCGGCTCGAAATTGAGCTAGAGGAAATATATTTTTGACTGGTTTTCCCAAGAGAGGTGAACGATTATCTCTTTTCGGGACTAGGCCAGGTGGCCAGTCTGTCGCTAGTCTTCGATTAGAGTTTTGAAATGATCAAACAGAGGATAAACGGATCGATATTGAAACTATCACCCATCCTGAACATAAGGTTATTGTGTTCACTGTCACCAGACTATGCGGGAGTGAAACATTGCATGTATCTACTGGATCCCAGATGCGAATGGCAGTAGACTGTTATCGAGGTACCATCTTCAACTGGTGTGAGGCTATGTTGGCGAAAGTAAAAGGCCAACTAACTAGAGCAAAGAACAAACAACTAAAAAACTTTGGATATGATTTCCTGGTTGTGAGCTTTGGTCTAGAGAGGGTCCCTATGTTGGTCCCATAGCAGCTTTCTGTTGAGGCTGGTCTTCCTCGAGAGCTTAGGATAATGTGTTGGGTTGCAGTGATGGCCCGTCATCCTGAGGAGGGTTCAGAGGTTGTTCGATTTCTGCCTGATTATTTTCGTTGGTTTAGGAACCAAATTTTTGTGATTCGGGATTTTCCATATGCCGGGATGAATTATCACAGTGACCCAGACATGATTCTTCCACCAGGAGAGTAGTGGGATGATTAAGGTAAAATCATTTTCAACACTTTCTAAGTTTTAACTATTTTTTTTTGTTATTTTCTAAATCGTCCAAAATTGATAATAAAAAGTTTTAAATGCAGATGTGGGTCCACGACGATCAGCCGCTCTCCAGCCTTATGAGAGGAGACACCCAGCTGCAGCAGTACTGGCCCCATAGGACCAATCTACAGAGACCCTGACTGAATTGGAGAATCATCTAGAGTGTTTGACAGTAGATATTCCAGAGACTGGCGTAGATGCTATTCCACTTAGGTTACAATGATATGTGATTGGGGTCCCTGGACATTTTAGGAGGTTCCTTTATAGGGTGGCCCGAGCAGTGGTTTCTTATCATGATCATCACCAGGGATCGGATGATCGCTTTTGTAGACTCATACGACATTTTATGTCTTTTTGTACTATCATTTTTATCGATCATAAGGTGTTTTTCAACCTATGATCGAAGACGATGTATACACACTTCTATGCTATGATATATGACTATTACTGGCTATCTTGTGTAACATGTTATGGAATGTTATAAATTTACTGTTTTGGTTATTGTAAATGTTTATTTATCATACGAGTACAACTACATCTGCTAACGTATTTAAATATCTTGGAATATGTTGATATTCAATGTAATCAAATTCACGTTCCAAGAGACGAACTCTCAAAAATAATCTTAATAATACTGGATTTCTAATGGCATAAACCTTGTTAAGTTGTAATACAACGAGTTCAGAATCTAACCTAACAATCAAACTCCGAGATGGATTCAAATAATAACTCAATCACTGCACTATACTCTGCAATGTTATTCGTCGTTTGACCGAGGCTTACCCCATGCATAGATACTAACTCATCAGAGGGTGAATAGATAACCCAAGCTGCGGAAGAAATGTTCTGTGTATTACGACAAGAACCATCAACAAAACCAATGTATGTTTGAAGAGACGTTGACATCTACAATATCAAGAGTAAAATCAAGATAAGCAGGAATAATGATAAAAGCACTCTCTAAACTAGGCACACTTTTCTAATCTAAAATACACTAGCTAGAAAGAAACTAATCTAACAAAAATCTCCACACCAAAATTTGAGCATAATATCTCTTCAGGAAAAGCCCATTTCTGGGTTTACCCAAAGAGATACTGTCAAAATCTACCAATTCATAGGCCCCTTTGTCCTGCTTTTGCTTAACAATATAAGGACCATGCCACATAAGTACAACTTTTCCAGCCCCTAGTTTATCGCTTGCTTGATCGTATAGTAAAACTAGGTCTCCTTCTGAAAAGTTACGAGGTGTAACATTTCGGTCGTACTGAGCTTTTATTCGTTTTGCATGAGTCTCGATTGCTAATGTAGCATTGCATCAATTCTCATCTAGCTGAGTGAAGTACAACAAATGTTTCTCCTCTTCGGAAGTGACTGGGAGTAATTCTATGGCTATTTCCAATGACGGAATTTCCCATTCAATTGGTAACACTGCTTCCAAATCGTAAACCAGTTGAAAATGAGTGAAACCAGTTGATGTTTTTACTGAGGTTCGATATGCCCAAAGTGCTGAAAATAACATGTTATGCCAATTCGACCTATGAATACCAATGATTCGTTGGATCATAGTGACTAGAACTTTATTGATAGCTTCAACTAGACCATTAGCCTATGGGTAATATGGAGTAGAACTATCGTGACGCAGGCCAAGTTGATCTGTTAGTTCAGTCATCATGATGTTTCAAAAATGACTTCCATGATCAGTAATAATAGCTTGAGGAACATCGAATCTAGCAATTATATGATTGAAAATGAAAGTTGCAGCAGTTTTGCCATTTGCCGAAAATGTAGGCATCACCTTGGCCCACTTAGTAAAATAATCTACCGCTAGGATGATATACACATGCCCCCTAGCTGAGTGAGGGTTACACGTAATAAAGTCGATACCCCACTTTGCGAAAGGACCAACAACAATTATAGGGTGGAGAGGAGCAGGTGGAGCATGCATCTTACGATAAAAAATTTGACAATTGTAGCATTTTCGGACTGCATAGATACAATCTTTGAATAAGGATGGCCAGAAATAACCAGCGTGCAATATCTTTTGGGCTATGGCATACCGAGACATATGACTGCCACATGCTCTAGAGTGAGAGTCATTCAGAACCTTTTCAGCTTCTTCATGAGTTAGACAACGTCGGAAAATGGAATCCGCCTCACGATGATAGAGTGTATCTCCAATAATATTGTATTGTTGGGATTGGAAACATATTTTCCGTCGCTGAGATTGTGAGATTCCAGGCTGAAAAGATTGGGTTTGGAGATTAACAATAATATCTCCATACCATGGATCAAGAGTACTGATAAGAAACAAGGATTCGACCGCAATGGGCTCTTCTGCCACAGTTTTAGTATCAGTACGCGGGAAATCACACATCAATTCCACAAAAACTGAAGATTTCTTTGCCTTAGATTTTTCAAATTCCAATTCAAATTCCTGCAAGATAACTATCCATTTGGAATAGTTACCCCCTAGCAATTGTTTGGTCAAGATATACATCATAGGGTTACAATAAAAAATTACTGTGGTTTTGCATAATAAGATGTAGTGACGAAATCTTTGGACAGCTTGAATAGCTGCCAAGGACAATTTCTCCACATGCGAATATTTAAGCTCAGTCGGATTCAGAGTTTGACTAAGATAGTAAATAACATGTTCACTTTTGAATTCATCTTCCTGAACTAAAACCATCCCAATGGTGGAATGAGAAGTGGCGAGGTACAGAAAGTAATCCTAGTTGTAATTGGGAGGATGCAATAACAGTGCATGGGTTAACATGTGTTTAAGTGCATCAAAATATTTGTCAACGATCTCATCCCAAAAGAATGGAGTATTCTATTTCAACAACCTGGTAAAACCTTTCGTTATCTCGACGTAGTTAGGAATGAAATGACATAAAAGGTTTGCTTTCCCTTGCAAATTTTGGAGTTGGCAAAGAGTCGAAGGAGGAGGTAATTTGACAATAGATTCAACCTTCGAGGGATCGACATGAATGCAAGATTTTGAAATGACAAATCCCAGTAAACGACTAGTTTCTATATAGAATACACATTTGTGTGGATTCAGCCTAATTCGATAATGCCTACATCTCATAAAGATCGCTCGTAAATGAGTGAGATGATTGGCTCTACGTAATGAATGGGCGGGTAAATCATCGAGATAATCCTACACAATGTGCTTGATGTCATGAAATGCGTAAGACATATCCCTTTGGAAAGTTTCTCTAGCGCTCTTCAATCCAAAAGGTAATTTGCAATAAGAAAATTTCCCCATGTACAAATGAAAGTCGTTTTAGGTTGATCAGAATGGAGTATGTTGATTTGATTATAACCGGAAAAACCATCCATAAAGGAGAACATTTCACTGTTGGCACAATCATCAATAATTTGATCGATATAGGGGGTTGGATAATTGTCTTTAGGACAAGCTCGATTAATATCCCTATAATCGATACATATTATTATCATTCCTTGCTTTTTGTTAACAGGAACAATATTTGATACCCAATCCGTTAAGGGAATTGGATAAATGAAACCTGCTCGAAGTAATTTCTCAACTTCAGCTTTAATAGCAGCAACTTTTCTCAGATGTATCTGACGCAAATTTTGCCGGACAGGTTTAGCATCCGAGTAAGTTTGAATTTCATGGAAAACAATTGATGGATCAATTTCTTGAATTTCTTCATATGACCAGGAAAACACGTCGCGGAATTCTTGAAATAGGGCTTTATAAGTTTGGATTTCATCGTCCGTACAGGAAGCACCTATATGAATGTTTTCAATAATTTCAGGTTTAACTGAAATGTCAATAGGAACCGTTCGAGAGATATTTCCCAAATTTAACTCAGAATCAGGATGTTGCAATGGATTCTATGGTTCTTTGACATAGTCAGTGGTAAAAATAGATGAAAAATCATTTTCAAAATGATCAAGCTCAGGTAAAAATGAAGATCGATGATGAAGATCTTCCCATGGTAAATCATGAACAAACAAAATTTCACGAATCTGCTCATCAGTATGAACAGGATCAAAATTATTTTTTGAAGCTGAGGTTGATATTGAAAGTGATTCCCCATGGACCACATTCATTGGATCAGTTTCAGTTGAACAAGAGTTAGAAAACAAATGTACAGCCTGATATGCAATTTCAAAGGGACTAAAAGGCATCATGTTACCAAATGAATCCACCCCAAAATCGAAAGGTACGATCCAAGGATCATCAAAAGCAATAGTGTTTGATGAAATAATATGAATAGTTGCAATAAAAAGCGATACGTTAGGAGGAGGGAAGGAAAAAGTTCCTAGTAAACCAGAATATTTAATCAAACCTCCCCCAACATCCTTGTAAGGGATAGTTGTTTTACCGACATGCTGAATACTATTTGAAGAAGATGGGTCAGATGAAAAATAAGTCAACTAGTCTATAATAATGATCTTTCCATTATGAGGAAACTTGATAAGCCGAAATACCGATGAATCAATAGCAGTCATAATGTAAGACCAATTGCGACCCAAGAGAATGTTGTAATCTAGAGGGGCATCAACCACTTCCACATCTAGATTTACAGTTTTTCCTTCGACCCCTATAGGTAAATCCTGTAGAATGCCAAAAGGATGGAACCCTCATCCATCAAAAGCCTTTAAAATCATTGGAGACTGATTGAGTGTAGGAGAACCAAGCGATCTCCAACACTGGATCGACATAATACACGTAGAATCTCCCTCATCAATCACAGTCCGAAAGAAAGTTCTATTTTTGACTAATACTGGAATCTGGAAAGCCATTTGATGAGGTAGGTGGGGTGTACTATTCTCTAAATCGAAGATTATTAGGTTTGAATCCTGAATATCAACAGCTCCTATAGCTGACAATAGTAATTTACACTATGCTAGGCATGATTGCAACACCTCCAAAGCCGACATTGTTGAAGGGGAAATAGCTAAGTCTTCAACAATGTTATAATTCTGAGCAGCTCTCGCATGTGGATTGAAAGCTGATTTCTGAAGTATACAAGCGGTTTGATTACGAATTCAGGGTTAGGTTTCTTGATCTGTAGTGGATCAGAACCAGGAGGAGTTGTAGTTGATGGGTTTGAATTAAAAGATTCTGCTTCTTTACCACCAAAATGATTTTTACTACCATAAACTTGCAATCGCATCGCAATCCTGACATGAGACATCATCATAATGGGTTCTTTTGAGGCATTTGAGGAAGAACCGATCATCTTACTATCTTGATTAGGAAAAGGATCCTTCAAGACAGCAGGCATTTGAGAACCTTTGATGATTTTCGAAACCTTTGCTCGATGTGGGCAGTCTCTTGTAAAATCCTCCAGTCACAAATGAGACAAGGATAGCGAGGTTTACGTTTCTCGTCAGTAGATTCATTTTTATCAGTTTTCTCTTTTGAGTTTTGTTTATTTTTCTTCTTCCCTTCTTTTTACCACCGGATTTTGATTTGGCCATAGATGATTCTATGACATGGATATCGGCAGGAATTTCAGCGGAAGAGTCTCCTGTCGGGAAATTTGGTAAAGTTATAATAGGAGAAGAATTATTTGAAGATTTCTTCTGGATTTTGGTACTAACTAAACCAATCATACCATCAGCGACATGAGACCCTGAAGGAGCTGCAGTTATTTGATTGTGTTTTAGAAGGTTAGGGATTTTTTCATGTAAAGTACTTGACTGTGTATAGATGAGGTCAAGGTACTGAGCCTGAGCAATTACTTGCTCTTCAGTAACAACTCCTGCCTTAGCTACATCTTCAGTGATTTTAGGTAATAATGATTTTACGAACCATTCTGCTAAAATCTGATCCGAAATAAAAACTTTCACTAAACGCCTTCTACGTCGCCATTCATGAATATGATAAAAAATATATTTGGATGTGGATTGTTTTAATGAAGTTAATAATTCCATGCTATTTTCGTATCTAACAGGCAACTGAAAATGAGTAAAGAAAGAAGTGGTTAACTGACTAAAATTATAAAAAGAGCCTCATGGTAACTCAATGTACCATTTGGCAGCAAGACCAATCAGAGTGCGTTGAAAAATATGTAAGCGAATTGAATCATCAATAATGGAATTAGATGCACACCAAAGGTGATAAGTCATCACATGATTTGACGGATCTTATCCTAACTTACCCTTAAACTTAGGGATATCACTGGGCAACTTATTTTGCATTGGCGGCCAATATGGAAGATAGTAAATTGGATCGTTCATAAGGTGTGACAAATCAGGTAAATCCAGTGTTGCAATAAAAGGTAACTGATGGTTAGGGTCTCGAAAACCTTGGGTAACAAGACCAGCCCCAGGAGGAGGATATCCAGGATAACCTAGAATTTGATTTTTATTAGGAATATTATAACCTCCTAGAAAACCAGTATTAACTGGACCAAACTTGGGTTGTTGAGGTTGATGATAAGTATATTCAGGGTACGTTTAATACTGATAAATTAGGTTTGGTACAGTAGGACCGAATAGGTACCATCCCTGGTACAATTGATAAGTAAATTGTGGTTGACTTGTGACAATCGTACTTGGACCAGCTTGTCTTGTAGGCATCTGGACCGAAGTTTGAACTGTGGGTCCTGACTGTGGTAAAGAGGCCTGAGGACTTTGCACTAATGCAGGAACAGTAGAAATCAGAGCTACTGATACTCCAGAAAAAGGTGTGGTAGGTTGAACAAAAGTCGCAGTAGTTGCAGTAGCAGTTTGAGGTGGAGTTCGAGGTGAAATAGGCCCAGGCCGCTGAACTATACTAGATGCAGAGGTTTGAACAGTAGGCTAGACAGGTTGCTGGGTTGGACCAGAAACCAAAGGTTGTCTAGGTTGACTTGATAAATTCACATTAGGTTGCATAGTCTGTTGAGATGAATCCCACACCATATTCATTCCTGGGTATGGACCCATAAAAGGTCGTGCATATTGAGGACCATAATCGGGTTGAGCATAGGGCTGATAATTGAGAGGTACATTTCCAGCTCCTTGTGCAAATGGTTGACCAAAAGGTGGTTGGAAACCTTGAGTTGGGTACTGACCTTGAGGTTGATAGCTTTGAGGCACATACTGAAACTGGGGTTGACCTTAAGGTATATATTGATACTGGGGTTAACCTTGAGGTATGTACTGAGTCTGGGGTTGACCTTGAGGTATGTACTGTCGTGACGGTATGTACTGTCCTTGAGGTTGCCCCCCAAGTGGTAACTGAATACCTTGAGGTTGCCCCCTAGGAGATAATTGAATACCTTGAGATTTTCCCCCAGGCAGTAATTGACTACCTTGAGGTTGCCCTCCAGGCGGTAACTGACTACCTTGGGGTTGCTCCCCAGGTGATAACTGACTACCTTGAGGTTGTGGATTTGGAATAGCACCATACATCATAAGAATTTCTTCTACACTCAACGCTTGAGTTCTGTTATTACCAGTTGATATCTCATGTTCAATTGATTGAGGAGATGCTCCTGAAAAGGTACCAGTGAGTGACCGGTAACCCGAAGGAACAGAAGGACTACCATATATAAATGTTTTCGGTGTTTGAGAAAACATAGATGACCATTTCAACATATTCAAAGGAGGATAATAACCTCTGGGAGTAGGATGAAAAGGAATTCGAGGTGGTGAAAAACTAAGACCCGGGTTTTCTAAAAAAATTGTCAATGATACGTACCAAGCGTCACTCCTAAAAGGACTATAGAAAATTGATTCACGCTCCCTAAGTTCTAAAGTTGGTTGAATTTTAGGAAGAGTTATATCTTCGTCCATACTGACAAGTTATTCAATAGAAATGAGTCCAGAAGGAAGATTTTGGGTAATGATATTTCCTACCCAAGGTGAACCAGGACCACTACAAGTTGGAGAAACAAATCCTGAAGATGGAGTAGTAGCAGGTTTAGTTTCAGGCTCAGAAATTTTAAGTTCTTTAGCTAATTCACTGGTAGGCGAAATACTACCAGTAACTTTGGAAAATGAAATTGGTTCAGAAATATACTCTGTTGCTTGAACTTGATAATTAGGATGAACAACTAAAGACGACTCTCTAGCTTCCGGTGACCCAACTCTACTATCACTAGGTGATACAAGAGCTTGTATCCCTTCAAGCTGGCTTGGTATATACTCGGGAGGTTTCCCCCGAAGTCTACGGGATTGTCTCGGTAATTCAGCCACGATTAGATATTTAATTACTCACACGCAAACAAAGAAAATCTCAATAAAACCATCTAAAGTCTCTAAATAACCAAAAAATTGAATCACATGCCTAAAAAGAAAATCCAAGAGTTCAAACCACACACAAACAGTAACTTCTTGTACTAAAAACACTAGTTGGTGATGAAATCCAACGTCATAGAATTTAATATAGAAAGGGCGGTTGGAATAGTTACCTCGACAACCTGCTTAATGAAACAGACTGGCACACATTTCTTCACAAAACCATCTCGAGTGAAGAGAACCCACTAGAGAGTCCAAGTGAGTCTAGTCGATGTCTGTTCTAGGTACAGTGAGACCCATCCTTCAACGTCACCTTAGGAAATAATCTTAAGTTTATGGACACTAAGGTTACCAACAACAACAAATACAACTGGGGGAACAGTCTACGATTTGATCTACGTGTAAGGGTAGAGTAACAAAGATCAATCCCCTTGAAGGCTCCTCGACACGATCAATCTGAGGTTTACCAACAAGTGACCCCAAGCTCCTCGACAATGGTTAATCCAATGTTTACCATTTATAATACGCGCAAATATTCTATCTTTCCCAGTGAAACAGACTTGATTGTCTCAAAGGTTTAGACATGATATCATGATTGACTCCTTTAAGAGAAGCTTCCTAGATTATATCAATTACAATTGGATTTATTTCCTAATGCAAGATATAGCTACATGTTTGTTTTAACTATCTTGGAGAGTTAATTACTCCCTACTCCAAGATACTAGCCTAAGCTATATTGGTGATAAGAGCCCTATAAATAAAAAGATTGCCAGATCAATTTTAATTAAGCTTTAATTTTATGGGTTGTTCTTTAAGTCAATAGGTATGGAAATGAAACTTTGATGGTGTGAAGACTCGACTCCAAAAACACTAAAAAAGGCACCTAAAATGATAAACAATCTGTTTTTCTTTCAATGAATTTCTAGCTAAAAGAAAGAGTTCAAGAATGTAGTTCTTTGAGAAACAAATATTTCTTTCAACATGTAAATTAAAAGAAAATCTTTTTGTCTTTTTCAATAAGAACTCGAAACGAGACTACTAATTATGCTCACAATAAATCCTTTTCCTTTTTCAACACTCAAAACTACAAAAACCAATTTCTTTCAAAAGAGATTCTACAATTTCTAGAAAACACTCAAAACTACAAAAACGAATCTTGAGATATAAAAACTTCTAAAAAGCTAATTATAAAAGCTTCAATTCTTTTTGAGGACGTTTTACTTAGTTATTATGTAAAATAAGGATTAATTCATTCAGAATAAAAAATCAATCAAAAAACATACAAATATGTTTTCTTTTATAAAATGAAATTCAAAACTTATAACCAAGTTCGTTCAAAGATTTGCAAGAGGAAAGTAAATCTATTTCTCACAAAGGATAGATTTCACAAACTAGACAGACTCATCATGAAGACAAAAAGACACCAAGGTAATCTAAGGTTTCTCAAGATTCTGATATTTGAGTCACTACATAGACCAAGTGAAAACCACTCTAGGCATGCAAAACTTCTAGAAAATCATCTAAAATAAAAATACCAATGGAACTCACTCATAAGAGATTTTTGACAGAACACATGCAGATCTTGGTATACACTAAAAGCTGTAAATGAAACCTAAACTTAACAGGAAGAAAACATTTTAAGTTTTTCAAAAAATTTCACAGGGTCAACAGGCTTCCAAAAGAACCAGATTCGGTACCGCTCTATGTACTAAAGGAAAAGTGCGGGGATGCCCACACTATCTGTAAAAAGAAAGTGCGGTCCTCTGAAAACTTTGAAAAAAAAAACAAAAAATAATCCAGATCCTAAAAACTACCCAATCCCACACACATCAAGAAAAAACCAAAAGCAAGAACAAGTTTCTCAAGTCAAAGACAAAGGAAAACCAAAAACCAAATTCAGTTCCCCAGTGAAGTCGCCAATTTGTTGGCTAGATAAATCAATGTTGCAGACAAGGCTAATCTCCCTAGTATCAAAATATGTCTAGCAACAAGCAGACAAGCAAATCTATCTTTCCCTAAGCATATTGTGATTCATTAATAACAACTATAGAGGTTTTTAGACCCTACCTTAAGTCCAACGCTAGTTTGTAGCAGTCATCCTTCAACCATCCGAAAGAGTTTCCTTTTTAGAACCTACAAACACAAACAAGCAAACATCAAATAACACCTGCATAGCTAATATCATAAATCATGTTCATTATGATGATCAAGTAATCCATAAAATAAACCATAAAACATAGCTTTTTGAGAAAAGCAAACTTATTTGTATTAACTTTGAAGTACAAGAACCTTACAACCTTTGGTGCCTCGATGTTGAACAAGCTCTTCCCAGGGTCCGAAACAGAAATCTCCTTTACTTTGACAAGCCTTACACTCTTCCAAATGAGATCAAAGAGGTATGTAATATCTCCTCATAAAAGCTCAATTAGGAAGACTAAGTTCCAACAGCATTTCACCTCAAAAATGTTCAGCTTTCAACCTCTCCAGTAACTAGCCCAATGCTTCCTTTTATAGTGCAAAGGAAGGAGGCTACAAGTCCACCTATGAAGGGGTAGAGTCCTCCTTCAAAGGAATAACCTCCTCATATCAAGGGGTTAGCTCCTTAAGGTATGGGATGCATGAACCTTAAGGGAGCGAACTTGCAACCTCAAGATTCCTTCTAGAGGCTTCTAGAAATGACTTAAAGTGAGTTTTTAAGAATATACTTGTGCCCTTTTGACTTTTACAGGGGTCCACACCCATAACACAGAGACAGTGTGGTTAGGTGTGCAGGGGACATGACCTTTAGGTGCGGGACCGTAGGTAATGCTAAGAGAAAGTGCGAAACTAGAGTTTTATAGACTTTTGAGGGCTTTCTCTTATTTTCAAGGCTTGATAAACTGAGGCTTAAGACTTGCAAAGGAGGAAAGTATGAGTGGTAATGGACTCATATAGATTGCAGAATTTCAAGGTGACAATTTTTGTGCAACAGATTTTCGGAAGGGCTCCCAAGAAACAATCTTCCAAACCCTCTACAGAAACACATTAGGGGAAAGAAAAAAAAGGATGGATGGGACAAGCACAAGCATGTATTGCAAGCACACACACGAAAAAAACAATCGTTACCTCAAGGCAAGCAACCAACAATGTTCCCACCAAACACCAAATCTACTCCCCTAGAGACACACCACACAGTCCCACATTGCTATCAAAACCCAACCAACCTGAACCAAAAAAGAAAACCCCTGCTATTAATGATCCTACAGCAGGTTCACCTACGGTAACCTTGTTATGACTTCTCCTTCCTTTAAATGATAACGTTCAATGAACTTCTCATGATGTCGACGTTGGTGAACCACCATCATCGACACAATCTAAATAGTTCTCCGGATCATTCAATTAGTAGGAGCAATGGGCGGTGTGTACAAAGGGCAAGGATGTAGCCAACATGAGTTGATGACACGCGCTTACTAGGAATTCCTCATTGAAGACCAATAATTGCAATGGTCTATCCCCATCATGATGCAATTTGAGAAGACTTCCTGATCCTCTCGAACCACGAATAAAAACTTGTTGGCTGCATCAGTTGAGCGTGTGTGCAACCTAGAACATCTAAGGGCATGACAAACTTGTTATTGCCTCAAACTTCCATGGCCTAAATGGCCATAGTCCCTCTAAGAAGATGGCTGCAAAAGGGAACCTCTGCGTAGCTAGTTAGTAGGTTGAGGTCTTGTTTGTTATCAAAATTAACCAGACAAATCGTTCCACCAACTAAGAACGACCATGCACCACCACCCATAGAATCAAGAAAGAGCTCTCAATCTGTCAATCCTTACTATGTCTGGACCTGGTACGCTTCCCCGTGTTGAGTCAAATTAAGCCGTGGGATCCACTCCTAGTGGTGCCCTTCCATCAATTCCTTTAAGTTTCAGCCTTGCACCCATACTCCCCCCGGAACCCAAACACTCTGATTTCTTAGAAGGTGCTAGCAGAGTCCTTAGAGCAACATCTTTTGATCCCTGGTTGGCATTGTTTATCGTTGAGACTAGGACAATATCTGATCGTCTTCAAGCCCCCAACTTTCATTCTTCATTAATGAAAACATCCTTGGAAAATGCTTTTTCAGTGGTCCATCTTTCATAAATCCAAGAATTTCACCTATAATAATAAAATACGAATGCCTCCGACAGTCCCTATTAATCATTACTCCGGTCCTGAAGGCCAACACAATAGGACCAGACTCCTATCACGTTATTCCATGCTAATGTATTCAGAGCATAAGCTTGCTTTGAGCACTCTAATTTTTTCAAAGTAACACCACCAAAGCCATGACCCAGCCAATTAAGGCTAGGAGCATGCGGCTGACAAAAGGGATGAAAGCGCAGGTGCACACCGAGTAGGCGGACCGACCTTTACAACCCAAGATCCAACTACGAGATTTTTAACTGCAACAACTTAAATATATGATATTGGAGTCGGAATTACCGCAGTTGCTGGCACCAAACTTTCCCTCCAATGGATCCTCGTTAAGGGATTTAGATTGTACTCATTCCAATTACTAGACTCGATGAGCCCAGTATTGTTATTTATTGTCAGTACCTCCCCATGTCAGGATTGGGTAATTTGTGCACCTACTACCTTCCTTGGATGTGGTAGCCATTTCTCAGGCTCCCTCTCTAGAATCGAACGCTAATTCTCCATCACCCGTCACCACCACGGTAGCCTCTATCCTACCATTGAAAGTTGATAGGGCAGAAATTTGAATGAAGCATCACCAGCATAAGGGTTGCGTGATCCGTCGAGTTATCATGATTCACCAGAGAAGTGGGCAAGCCAGCGCCGACATTTTATCTAAAAAATGCATCCTTTCCAAAGAGTTGGGACTTGGTGCATGTATTAGCTCTAGACTTAATATGATTATCTGAGTAGTATGGTACCATGAAAAAAACTATAACTGATTTAATGAGCCATCCGCAGTTTCACAATATGAATTAGTTCATACTTAGACATGCATGTCTTAATCTTTGAGACAAGCATATGACTACTGGCGGGATCAACCAGGTAGCACCCTCCCACTTCAAAGGGCATTTCGGGTGCTCTCTTAGCAAGAGCCAACCTAAACACTCATCAAATCAAAGAGAGATCAAAATATCATGTAAAACTTTTATGCCTTGCACCTCTTGCATCCCAAGAATGAAGCACACACAACATGCCAAGGACATGGCGAAAAAATGGGTAGACCTGCCGAACCACAATGCACCAAGGCCACTTCAGAGTTTGCAACCACGCCGCAACCAACAAGAAAACGAGTGGTCACTCACCCACCCCCTAGAAATGCCTCCAAAAGCCTCCACGCCCCACACTAAGGCCACCTAGGAGTCCACCTCGACAACAGTAATGGTGGACCTCGATCTCCTGATTACTTGTGGTAGCCTCGATGTAAAGGAAATAAATGGAGAACGACCAACCACACAACCACTATATTATAAATGAGCCCCAACCCTCCCTGCCCCACATTGAGGCCACCTAGGAATCCACCCGGACAACAACAACGATGGACATCAATCTCCCAATTGCCTATGGCAGCTAAGATGTGAAGGAAAAGGAAGGAAATAAAAAGAGGATGACCAACCACAAATCCTATCATAGAGAGGACATAAAAACCTCTCGGCCCCGCACATATGCCACCTAGGAGTCCGCCCAGACAGCAGCAACAGTGGACCTTGATCAGATGATCGCCTATGGCCACCTCGACACAAAGGCAAGGGAAGGAAATAATACAAGACAAATCGAGCCCGAAAACGCCCCTAGAAATTCCCTTGAATCCTCCCCTCCCCACGCACCCTATGTACAGGTAACCTAGGAGATTTCCCACAACTTTACCAACTAGACAATGAATAATTTTCACCTACGGCATCCTCCACGCAAATGAGAGAGGTCGAATCATTCCACCTCAAAATCCTTCTTCCAGATAGCCCCCACCATCGATGTAGCAAGCCTCCTCCCCATTGGACCATGAGTGCATACACAATTGAAACAATAAATGCCCATAAACATCGTGACTTAACATTCCCAACCGCAAAAGCCTACCATGCATGCGAGATGAAAGGAAAAATCTGACCACTCGATCAAACATATGGGCCAACACATCTATAAAAACCTGAAAGCCAACACAACCACAGACAATGTGCACTTTGAAGAAAATGCCAACACTTAACTTTACAATAAGGAGAAGAGCGCCTCACATCACCCAACGGAAAAAGAAAGCAAGAGGGAGGGTAGGTGGCTTACAACGAAAACCCTTCCACGTTCCTCTTAAATGTATGCATATCAACCGACAATGCCAACACAGAAAGAGTACAAGCACAAGAAACTAGCACCATAAATAACCGAACAATGAAGAGGCTAGCCGTCACAGGGAGCCACACCACAACAACCCGTACAACTCTGAGAACTTAGAGCAAAAGGGGAATTGTTCACATATGCCTCCCGAGACAAGCATGGTGAACATTACCGCTCATGTGCTACCAAGTGGGTATGGAGAGAAGATGAAAATCAGCCACCCTTCAAATGAACCAAGGCCATTCTTGAGGCAAACCTGAAAAACCAACTCAATTACCAACCCACCTTTAACACAAAAAGCAAAACCCTCCCCACCAAATAGGGCGGAGGTGAAAAATATAACAAGGAGCCAATTTCAATGGAGCCACACATGACTCCCTCGCCTAATCAAAATTTTCTATTCGCAACATCCGAGGGGCACAATAGTGAAATAGGCACAACGGAGTTTTGGGGTTTCCATCTGGGACCACAACAACGAAGGCTCAAAGGAGCGCTGAGCAAACATTAACATTTTTATCGTTCATATGGTCAAGAGGGACGGGCACGAGCATGGCCAACATTACTGCTCATGTGCTATTGAGTGGGGATGAAGAGAAGATGAAAATCAGCCACCCTACAAATGACCCAAGGCCATTGTTCAGGAAAACCTGACAAAACAACTCAATTATCAACCCACCTTTCACATGGAAAGAAAACCTATCAATTGTATCATTTGGATGGGAATGATGGACAAGTATGAGCCAGGGAGCCACACCACAACAACCCATACAACTCCAATAACATAGAGAGCATAAGGGGAATTGTTCAGATATGCCTCCTATGACGAGCATGACCAACATTACCGCTCATGTGCTACCGAGTGGGGATGGAGAGAAGATGAAAATCGGCCACCCTATAAACAACCCAAGGCCATCATTCAGGCAAACCCAAAAAAACAACTCAATTACCAACCCACCTTTCACACAAAAATAAAACTTGTCACTTGTAGAATTTGGATGGCCACAAGACGACCAGGATGAGCCAGGGAGCCACACCACAACAACCCATACAACTCCAAGAACTTAGAGAGTAGAAAGGGAATTGTTCACATATGCCTCCCAAGATGAGCATGGCCAACATTATTGCTCATGTGCTACTAAGTGGGGATGGAGAGACGATCAAAATTGGCCACCCTACAAACAACCCAAGGCCATCGTTCGGGCAAACCCAAAAAAAAAACTCAATTACAAACCCACCTTTCACAGAAAAAGAAAACCTATCACTTGTATCATTTGGATGGGCATGAGGGGACCAAGACGAGCCAAGGATCCACACCACAACAACCCATACAACTCCAAGAACTTAGAGAGAAGAAAGGGAATTGTTCACATATGCCTCTGGGGACGAGCATGGCCAAAATTACCGCTCATGTGCTACCAAGTGGGGATTGAGAGAAGATGAAAATTGGCCACCCTACAAATGATCCAAGGCCATCGTTCAGGTGAGCCCGAAGAAAAAACTCAATTACCAACCCACCTTTCACACGGAAAGAAAAACTGTCACTTGTATCATTTGGATGGGCACGAGGGACCAAGACGAGCCTGAGATCCACACCACAATAACCCATACAACTCCAATAACTTGGAGAGAAGAAGGGGAATTGTTCACATATGCCTCCCGGGGTGAGCATGGCCAACATTACTTCTCATGTGCTACCGAGTGGGGATGGAGAGAAGATGAAAATCGGCCACCCTACAAATAACCCAAGGACGTCTCTTCAGGCAAACCTGAAAAAACAACTCAATTACCAACCCACCTTTCGCATGAAAATAAAACCCATCACTTGTATCATTTGGATGGCTATGAGGGACCAGGATGAGCCAGGGAGCCACACCACAACATCCCATACAACTCCAAGTACTTGGAGAGCAGAAGGGGAATTGTTCACATATGCCTCTCGGGATGAGCATGGTCAAAATTACAACTCATGTGCTACCAAGTGGGGATGGAGAGAAGATGAAAATTGGCCACCCTACAAATGACCCAAGGCCATCGTTCAGGCAGGCCCAAAGAAAAAACTCAATTACCAACCCACCTTTCACATGGAAAGAAAACCTATCACTTTTATCATTTGGATGGGCATGAGGGGACTAGGATGAGCCACGAAGCCACACCACAACAACCCATACAACTCCAAGAACTTAGAGAGAAGAAGGGAAATTGTTCACATATGCCTCCCGAGATGAGCATGGCCAAAATTACTGCCCATGTGCTACCAAGTGGGGATGGAGAGAAGATGAAAATTGGCCACCCTACAAATGACCCAAGGCCATCATTCAGGCAAGCTCGAAGAAAAAGCTCAATTACCAACCCACCTTTCACATGGAAAGAAAACCTATCACTTGTATCATTTGGATGGGCACGAGAGACCAAGACAAGCCTAGGAGCCACACCACAATAACCCATACAACTCCAAGAACTTAGAGAGAAGGGGAATTGTTCACATATGCCTCCCAGGGCAAGCATGGCCAACATTACCGCTCATGTGCTACCGAGTGGGGATGGAGAGAAAATGAAAATCGGTCACCCTACAAATGACCCAAAGACATCTCTTCAAGAAAACCCAAAAAAATAACTCAATTACCAACCCACCTTTCGCACAAAAATAAAACCTATCACTTGTATCATTTGGATGGGCATGAGGGACCAGGACGAGCCAGGGAGCCACACCACAATAGCCCATACAACTCCAAGAACTTGGAGAGCAGAAGGGGAATTTTTCACATATGCCTCCTGGGACGAGTATGGCCAACATTACCACTCATGTGCTAATGAGTGGGTACGGAGAGAAGATGAAAATTGGTCACCCTACAAATGACCCAAGGCCATCCTTCAGGAAAACTTAAAAAAAAAAACTCAATTACCAACCCACCTTTCACACGAAAGGAAAACCTATCACTTGTATCATTTGGATGGGCATGAGGGACCAGGACGAGCCAGGGAGCCACACCACAACAACCCATCCAACTCCAAGAACTTGGAGAGTAGAAGGGGAATTTTTCACATATGCCTCTTAGGACGAGCATGGCCAACATTATTGCTCATGTTCTACCGAGTGGGGATGGAGAGAAGATGAAAATCGGCTACCCTAAAAGTGACCCAAGGCCATTCTTCAGGAAAACCCAAAAAAACAACTCAATTACCAACCCACCTTTCACATGAAAAGAAAACCTATCACTTATATCATTTGGATGGGCACGCGTGGACCAGGATGAGCCAGGGAGGTACACCACAACAACTCATACAACTCCAAGAACTTAGAGAGCAGAAGGGGAATTGTTCACATATGCCTCCCAGGATGAGCATGGCCAACATTACTGCTCATGTGCTACCAAGTGGGGATGGAGAGAAGATGAAAATCGGCCACCCTAAAAATGACCCAAGGCCATTGTTCAGGCAAGCCCGAAAAAACAACTCAATTTCCAACCCACCTTTCACACGGAAAGCAAACTTGTCACTTGTATCATTTGGATGGGCATGAGGGACTAAGATGAGCCGGAGAGCCACACCACAACAGCCCATACAACTCCAAGAACTTGGAGAGAAGAAGGGGAATTGTTCACATATGCCTCTTAGGATGAGCACGGCTAACATTACCACTCCTATGCTACTGAGTGGGGATGTAGATAAGATGAAAATCGACCACCCTGCAAATCATCCAAGGCCATTCTTCAAGTAAACCTGAAAGAACAACTCAATTACCAACCGACCTTTCACATGAAAAGAAAATATATCACTTGTATCATTTGGATGGGCACGAGGGACCAAGATGAGCCCGAGAGCCACACCACAATAGCCCATACAACTCCAAGAACTTGGAGAGTAGAAGGGGAATTGTTCACATATGCCTCCTAGTACAAGCATGGCCAACATTACTGCTCATGTGCTACCGAGTGGGGATGGAGAGAAGATGAAAATCGGCTAACCTACAAATGATCCAAGGCCATTCTTCAGGAAAACCAGAAAAAAACAACTCAATTACCAACCCAACTTTCACATGAGAAGAGAACCTATCACTTGTATCATTTGGATGGGCATGAGGGACCAAGACGATCTCAGGAGCCACACCACAACAATCCATACAACTCCAAGAACATGGAGAGTAGAAGGGGAATTATTCACATATTCCTCCCAGGACGAGCATGGCCAACATTACCACTTATGTGCTACCAAGTGGGGATGGAAAGAATATGAAAATCGGGCACCCTACATATGACCCAAGGCCATTCTTAAGGTAAATCCAAAAAAACAACTTAATTACCAACCTACCTTTCACATGAAAAGCCAACCCAGGGACCAAGACGAGCATGGCCAACATTACTGGTCATGTGCTACCGAGTGGGGATGGAGAGTAGATGAGAATCAACCACCCTACAAATGACCCAAGGCCATCCTTTAGGAAAAACTGAACAAACATCTCAATTACCAGCCCACTTTTCACACGAAAAGCAAGACCGCGCCCGAACAAGTTTACATGGGTGCCCTCACATGACCCGAACCGACCCAACCGAATGATTTTTCATGGGTGCCCTCACAGGACATGACACAACCTGACTTGACCTAACCTGACCGAGTTTACATGAGTGCTCACACATGACTGAAACAAAGGCACAAGGGAGGGCCAGGAAAACGAGCTACATGAATGTGCACAAAGCCCACTCTGGGTCACAACTTAGCAATTATGATATGGGATTGTGTGCCCAAGCACACCCTCGCACTGAATGCCCTGAGCAAACGAGTTTACACAGGTGCCCTCAAATGACTCTCTCGAACAAGTTTACACGAACACCCTCAAATGACCCACCCAAATGAGTTTACACGGGAGCCCTCAAACGACCCGCTTGAACGAGTTAACACGGGTGCCCTCAAATTACCCGCCCGAACGAGTTTTCATGGCCACCCATAAACGACCCTCCAAAATGAGTTTACATGAATGCCCTCAAACAACCCACTCGAATGAGTTTACATGGGCACCTTCAGACGACTGGCCCAAATGAGTTTACATGGATGCCCACACACGACCGAAACGAAGGCACAAGGTAGAGTCGGGAAAACAAGCTACAAAAACGTGTACAAAGCTCACCCCGGGTCACAACTTAGCATTTTTTATACGGGCTTGTGTGCTTGGGCGTGACCTCACACTAAGTGACCCCACTAAAAATTTTTACATGGATGCCCTCACCCGACTGGCTCGACCTACCCGAACGAGTTTATACGGATGCCCTTGCCTGACTCGCTTGAACGAGTTTACATGGATTCCCTCATCCAACCCGCCTGAACGAGTTTACACAGATGCCCTCGCCTGACTCGCCTGAACAAGTTTACATGGACGCCCTCAAATGTCCCATCTGAATGACCCGGCTGAACGAGTTTACATGCACGCCCTCAAGTGACCCACTTGAATGAGTTGACATGGATGCCCTCAAACAACCTGGCCGAATGCGTTTACATGGGTGCCCACACGATCGAAACGAAGGCACAAGGGAGAGCTGGGAAAACGAGTTGAACGAACATGCACAAAGCCCACCCCGGCTCACAACTTAACATTTTTTATATGGGCTCATGTGCCTGGGTGTGCCCTCACACTAAATGACCCAACCAAACGAGTTTACATAGACACCCTTGCCCAACCTGCCCAAACGAGTTTACATGGATTCCCTCGCCCGACTCACCCGAAAGAGTTTACATGGATGCCGTCAAACCACCTGCCTGAACAACCTACCCGAATGATTTGACACAGACGTCCTCAAATGATCCACCCGAATGAGTTTGCATCAATGCCAACACGACCAAAACGAAGGGACTAGGGAGAGTCGGGCAAACGAGCTACACGAACATGCACAAACCCCACCCCGGGTCACAACTTAGCATTTTTGATACAGGCTCGTGTGCCCAAGCATGCCCTCACACTGAATGACCTGACCAAATGAGTTTACACAGACACCGTTGTCTGACCCACTTGAACGAGTTTACATGGACACCCTCGCCTGACCCGCCTGAATTACCCGCCCAAATGAGTTTACACGGATGCCCTCAAACAACCCACCCGAATGAGTTTTCACGGATGTGCTCAAACTACCCACCCGAATGACACACCTGAATGATTTGACATGGACACCCTCAAATGACCCGCCTGAATGAGTTAACATGAGCGCCTGCACGACTGAAACGAAGGTGTTACACAGTAATTTGTCACCGTTTGTCACCGTCCCTGTTGTCCCTCACCCGCACACTGGAGGACTCATTCTGGGACCTGTGAGAAGTGACATGACCTGAAACCACTTGCATCATATTCCTCTAAGTATGAGCTTCATATGCCCTGAAAACATCTCATGTAGAATATCCATGAAAACAGCTCTTTTTGCATTAGCACGGGTCCACAGTTCACTGCCCGCGCCAATGAAGGTAATCCTCTAAAAAGGGCACGCCATTCGCGCTCTGTCTCAGAGTCGCACTCGCGCCAACCGAATTGAGTAAAGTTTTCAACGAACAAGCTTCCGAAGGTTCTCCTTGACCCATTCACCAACTGAATCTATGTTCAGCTAGGATGGTTTGGCTTTGAATCTCCACAGAAGGGAAGTGGTTTTCCACCTTTCATGGAAGTTTCCAAGTGATAAAGCCAATCCCATGAATAATGTGGTTGATCCTATCTCTTTCCTCTCTATCTATAAAAGCTTGTCTCTATGCCTTGAGCAAGCTATTAGTAGTTCCAGTTCTAGCATAGTGATAGAGAATACCAGGAGTTCAAGAGTTTGAAGCTGCAAGAGCCTTCTTTGCACCCATAAGGCCAAATCTAAGTAAGGAGATTCTTGTCACCCAAAGAGAGAGAGGCTTGTTCCCTATCCCAACAAGCTTTGCAAGACTTGTGTAGCTGACTACCCAGCCAAAGGAGGATTTGACGTCAGAACTATGGTTGTATTCTTCTTTGTTATTTATTAATAATAGATGACTATCATTATGGTTCCACTCTCATTGTCTCATGATCGATGTTGAGTTATATCTTTTCTGACTGATATATAATTGCATCTACTAGATTTTATGCTTGTATTCGTGTTGTTCTTTGCATGTGCAGGTGTCCAATCATGGAGATCGTGGGGATTGTGACCGGCCGAGGCAAAGGAACGAGAGCAACGTCTCTTCTACGAACATTAGCGTTGGAATCTAAGTAAGTTCTCACCATCCACTTTTTATTTGCAATTAGTAACTTGCATGATAGCATTGTTTGATTGTTGCTAGACCCGTTCTGGGCTAGTAGGGATCGTCTCTGTCCGCAGAGAGCTTTTACCTCCACAAAAATTTGGCAACTCCGTTGGGGAGTCTTGTCTCTTTGGTTTCTTGTTTGATTGATTAGATAGCTTTCTGGGTTAGATTTCTTGTTGTCTCTTGCTTCCTGGTCTGCCTAGATACTGTTTTCAAGCCCTCGATTGCTTTTTTTTGTTTTTGATTTAGCAAACTTGATTAGCGCGCTTTTTAGCCTTACAGTCGCGCCAATTGGTGCAAGTTGCTCAAAGACAACCCACGCCAATCCCATAAAAGCGCGAGTTATAGCCTGACATTCGCGCCAGGCCTGTCAACTTTTCCAGTTTGCTTGTTTTCGAGCCTTCTGAGCTTGGGTTGGTATCTTGCCACGTATTTTTCAATTACTGGAGTGTGTTTGATCCTTGTTTGACTGGTTTTAGACCTCCGTCCTTCGGGTGTTTACCTCTTTCTATCGATTTCACATTTTAGCCCTAGGGCATCTAGTGGCTTTGTGCATCGAGCCTTCCGTAGGAGTCTTGGGTTCTTTGATCGTCCAGACAACTTTGTGATTACTTTTTGCACTTACTCAGTAGTTGTCAAAGCCTTTTATTGATATTCAAGTGATTGGTTTCTTTTCCACCTGGATTTCGCTTGACTTCGTTTGGGCTTAGATTACATAGCTCATAGAGCTATTTGTGATTTCTTCTTGGTTTGAAGGACTGTCTTGGTGTTTTGAGGATTTGATTGAGTTCTCATTGAGTGAAATTTGTCTCTTTTGCTCGGTGTTATTATCTCTCAAAATTTGTTTAGTGCACTTTTCCATTGAAAAGAAAACGAACAATCTCTTTTGCGTTGAATTAGTTAATTGAAATTAGAAGCTTTTCATTGATTAGTGATTAAAAAAAAATAAAAAAATCGTTTATTGCCATTAGCTGCGTTAGAGTGGTTCTTGATTGTTTGTGGTCATTTGTTTGTTTGAAAAATTCTCAACTCTCTCGTAGTTAGTATTCATCGAACAAAATGATATTCTTTGGCATATAGCTTGCATTTAGGGAATTGTGAGAGATTACATACAGTAGGACCTGGAAATCGAAACTTAATCAAAGATCAACCATGAAATGAACTGAATGAACTTAAAAATGCATTGGAACATAACGCTCACTGATTAGAGGTCTAGGCTAGAGACGTGCTCCAGCGTCGTTAAACCTAGTCACTGTTGTTTCACATTACGGTTGGGTGATTCCTCCTTTTGTGACTCGATAGTGGTCTAGCACAGACTTGAGCTCCCACGTACTGTCGCGTATATAGGGGTGTTGTGGGGAAAAGTATCCGATGCGGATGACACTAACCCTTTCTAAAGGTGACAGACTTTAGCAACAACTGAATGACAAAGTTTTCATGTTCATCTTTATGAAAGCACAGAGAGAATAGAGAGAGGATCAACCAACCTGGTGTCTTGCGCTTAGTCGATCCTTGTCCTTCTCGCTTTGTATCCCGTTCCCAGCTCTTTACTCTCCAAGCCGATCCAGCTACACACAGAATCTGCACAACAAAAGGGAGCAAACTACGAGATACAAGCAATCATAATTGAAGCATGGATTAGGTTGCATCAAATATACATGTAAACACAAAAGCATCTATGTAAAACAAGTATATAGAAGAACATCCTCCTTTGACATGCGTCATTATTATGCTGGGGGCATGCAAACTTATCATCGAGCAGTTTTAGCACATAGTTCATGCTCGTTAAAAAATAAACGCAAGATCCGAGCAGTTTTAGCACATAGTTCATGCTCGTTAAAAAATAAACATAAGTTTATGAGCAGGCTTTCCTTTAGAGTTCAAGCTCATTCAGAAAAAATGAACCGGTAAATAACCTTTTGAGATCGTAAATTCATCAGCCATTAAAGCCTTGGTCGTGTTTGTGCACCGTCACCTCCACTTTTCATTTGGCCGATCATTCACCCCCATTTATGTGTTTACCTCTTTTGAGAAACAGCTGCGAAGAGTGATTTCACCTAGCCATCCTTGTGACACTGCCGTGATTGGAAAATTCCAACCTGTACCTGGAATCTGCTGCTATCCCTGTTTATCACTCGTTCCTCAAAAGACGAGTCTTCTTTGAGCTCTTTTCATCTGACTCGTAAAATATGAAAAGTTTGCCGAGTTTTGGCCTTCCAGCTCGTTAAACGACCGGAAGAGCTATCCCTCCTCTAGATTTTAATCTTTTTTGGACCTGAGGGATTATTGCACAAAAAGATCGAGCGCTTGTCTTGTTCGGCTCGTTAAAAGTACTGAACACTCATCCCTTCTGTATTGTTTTATACTTTTTCGGACTTAAGGGATTAGATGACGAAAAAGGAATTATGGAGTTAACTTTCTGTACCTTTTCAGACTCTCTAAAAATGAAAAGGACCGAGTTTTCCTTGTCGTTAGACTCGTTAAAATGATTAAATAGCGACAAACTTGTCTTTAGACGAGAACGAGTTTCCCTATCGCTAAGCTCGTTAAATCATAGCGATGGGCTTGCCCGAAGGGCAGGTTATAGAACAAGCATATGTTATCCTCCTCAAGCTTGACAAAAATAAAGAGGTACTGGTCAGAAATGACTGGGGAAAAATTGGGAGAACATCAAAGCTTAATGGTAGCAAGTCGCTCTTGAACATGACACTTTTCCTCCGTACCACATCGGGTTGGGTTGTTTCATTCACCGGTCTCATCGCCATGGTCTTCGCCAAACCATCCACATTTTGGGGTAATGCTACCGATCCATCGCATCAGTGTCGTTATATGTTCAAGAGAGGTCATTCTGAAAGTGTCAACCGTGTCCCATCCACTGCCATACATTATCCTTCATCCATTCATGATCGCCACCCTGAATCATATGTCACAGTTTGTTTTCACCTCCACTAAAATCATTAGCTCTGTTCCGTGTCATTGATGGGGGATTCATTAAGGCCCTCCTTTGACGGATCGCTTCTTGTCGACTTCAGCTCATTATCCAAGAAGTTGATCTAGGAACAACCCCATCAGTACTTTGAAGCTTGCATGCCTCAATGGCAAGTTTCTCACTTCCGGCGACAGGTATACATCAATGACCTTCGACCAGAAGATTTTGCGTGGCGTTCGACACCAAGTCCTTTATTCACGCCACGTGAATTGTACTGCAGTACCTTGAGGGTCATTATCATTATCGGTGATTCCTCTCGCGCTTGTTAACGGTTTTCATCATTGACCGGTAATCAAGCGATGTCTTTCCATGTTCGACTTCAGTGCAATTCTCACATGGATCGACTTGTACTTAGAGTGAAGATCGAGCGAGTTTGAAGACCCCGGATCTAGTTTCATCCATCCGGGCTGCGAAATATATTCAGGAAATATAAAAACATTTGTCATGTACATCATTGCAGCAGATGATCATCCTATTCAAAGGATGATAATTTCAGCAGAGAATTATCAGTCTACCATCAGACGATCGTCTGTTCTATGTACCAAAATGTATTTATAAAGCTGAGCATGGGAATGCCCGCCTCAGCTAGATCATGAAAACAGAATGAAAAATAATGTATTGTATTGTATCGTATTACAGGGCACCTCTCAGCACTTGAATGAACTTCGGATCCTCTGGATAAAGCATTTCACCCGATAAACGACCTCATACTTTAGGGGGCAACTGTTATAGACATTTTTGTGCCTTACAGCATGAAGAATGAAATGTCCATAATCAAAGGGATCCAAAGTCCCTAAACATGTTGTTCTTACCCCTAGAGGAACAAGGTCAGCAAACCACAGCACTTCAAATCAGTTCTCCACCTGAAAACATTTCAGAACAGGCTTATTTTGGATCATGTCAGCTGCTTAACTGAGCTTCTGCGCTGTATTGCAACTGTCCCACTCTGTACCTGCGCTGGAAGTCAAAAACAATGAAGGCTACCTGCGCTGGGCGAGATTGGCCAAGTGGCACAGTCCTCCTGCAAGGTGTCAATTGCCCAGGAAGCTTCCAAACTGACACTTGGGTCATGAGATTCGCCCTGTGATGAGTAAGAGGTACTTGATCACCATGTGTAAGCAAGGATCTCCAAGTGGACACAGGAACTGAAGATTAACTGGAGATGGAGAGGACACAAGGCAGCTTCATGTCAGTCTCAAGCTGACTCATCCTTTTCTCTTCTCTCCTATATATAGAGCTCTTCTATGAGGTCTATAGGGGCTGGAATTTTGGTATAAGCAAGGAGGTGCTGTTGGTATACTGCCAGGATTATTGGGTGATTGTTTTACTAGAGGTGAAGAAGAGAGTTCTTGCTGCCGAGGAGGTGCTGCTGGATTGGGGCCAACATCATTGGTTGTAACTTCCTCTGGAACCCTGTTACTTTCTATCAATAAAGTTTTCATGTTCATCTTTATGAAAGCACAGAGAGAATAGAGAGAGGATCAACCAACCTGGTGTCTTGCGCTTAGTCGATCCTTGTCCTTCTCGCTTTGTATCCCGTTCCCAGCTCTTTACTCTCCAAGCCGATCCAGCTACACACAGAATCTGCACAACAAAAGGGAGCAAACTACGAGATACAAGCAATCATAATTGAAGCATGGATTAGGTTGCATCAAATATACATGTAAACACAAAAGCATCTATGTAAAACAAGTATATAGAAGAACATGCAAACTTTATTGATAGAAAGTAACAGGGTTCCAGAGGAAGTTACAACCAATGATGTTGGCCCCAATCCAGCAGCACCTCCTCGGCAGCAAGAACTCTCTTCTTCACCTCTAGTAAAACAATCACCCAATAATCCTGGCAGTATACCAACAGCACCTCCTTGCTTATACCAAAATTCCAGCCCCTATAGACCTCATAGAAGAGCTCTATATATAGGAGAGAAGAGAAAAGGATGAGTCAGCTTGAGACTGACATGAAGCTGCCTTGTGTCCTCTCCATCTCCAGTTAATCTTCAGTTCCTGTGTCCACTTGGAGATCCTTGCTTACACATGGTGATCAAGTACCTCTTACTCATCACAGGGCGAATCTCATGACCCAAGTGTCAGTTTGGAAGCTTCCTGGGCAATTGACACCTTGCAGGAGGACTGTGCCACTTGGCCAATCTCGCCCAGCGCAGGTAGCCTTCATTGTTTTTGACTTCCAGCGCAGGTACAGAGTGGGACAGTTGCAATACAGCGCAGAAGCTCAGTTAAGCAGCTGACATGATCCAAAATAAGCATGTTCTGAAGTGTTTTCAGGTGGAGAACTGATTTGAAGTGCTGTGGTTTGCTGACCTTGTTCCTCTAGGGGTAAGAACAACATGTTTAGGGACTTTGGATCCCTTTGATTATGGACATTTCATGCTTCATGCTGTAAGGCACAAAAATGTCTATAACAGTTGCCCCCTAAAGTATGAGGTCGTTTATCGGGTGAAATGCTTTATCCAGAGGATCCGAAGTTCATTCAAGTGCTGAGAGGTGCCCTGTAATACGATACAATACAATACATTATTTTTCATTCTGTTTTCATGATCTAGCTGAGGCGGGCATTCCCATGCTCAGCTTTATAAATACATTTTGGTACATAGAACAGACGATCGTCTGATGGTAGACTGATAATTCTCTGCTGAAATTATCATCCTTTGAATAGGATGATCATCTGCTGCAATGATGTACATGACAAATGTTTTTATATTTCCTGAATATATTTCGCAGCCCGGATGGATGAAACTAGATCCGGGGTCTTCAAACTCGCTCGATCTTCACTCTAAGTACAAGTCGATCCATGTGAGAATTGCACTGAAGTCGAACATGGAAAGACATCGCTTGATTATCGGTCAATGATGAAAACCGTTAACAAGCGCGAGAGGAATCACCGATAATGATAATGACCCTCAAGGTACTGCAGTACAATTCACGTGGCGTGAATAAAGGACTTGGTGTCGAACGCCACGCAAAATCTTCTGGTCGAAGGTCATTGATGTATACCTGTCGCCGGAAGTGAGAAACTTGCCATTGAGGCATGCAAGCTTCAAAGTACTGATGGGGTTGTTCCTAGATCAACTTCTTGGATAATGAGCTGAAGTCGACAAGAAGCGATCCGTCAAAGGAGGGCCTTAATGAATCCCCCATCAATGACACGGAACGGAGCTAATGATTTTAGTGGAGGTGAAAACAAACTGTGACATATGATTCAGGGTGGCGATCATGAATGGATGAAGGATAATGTATGGCAGTGGATGGGACACGGTTGACACTTTCAGAATGACCTCTCTTGAACATATAACGACACTGATGCGATGGATCGGTAGCATTACCCCAAAATGTGGATGGTTTGGCGAAGACCATGGCGATGAGACCGGTGAATGAAACAACCCAACCCGATGTGGTACGGAGGAAAAGTGTCATGTTCAAGAGCGACTTGCTACCATTAAGCTTTGATGTTCTCCCAATTTTTCCCCAGTCATTTCTGACCAGTACCTCTTTATTTTTGTCAAGCTTGAGGAGGATAACATATGCTTGTTCTATAACCTGCCCTTCGGGCAAGCCCATCGCTATGATTTAACGAGCTTAGCGATAGGGAAACTCGTTCTCGTCTAAAGACAAGTTTGTCGCTATTTAATCATTTTAACGAGTCTAACGACAAGGAAAACTCGGTCCTTTTCATTTTTAGAGAGTCTGAAAAGGTACAGAAAGTTAACTCCATAATTCCTTTTTCGTCATCTAATCCCTTAAGTTCGAAAAAGTATAAAACAATACAGAAGGGATGAGTGTTCAGTACTTTTAACGAGCCGAACAAGACAAGCGCTCGATCTTTTTGTGCAATAATCCCTCAGGTCCAAAAAAGATTAAAATCTAGAGGAGGGATAGCTCTTCCGGTCGTTTAACGAGTTGGAAGGCCAAAACTCGGCAAACTTTTCATATTTTACGAGTCAGATGAAAAGAGCTCAAAGAAGACTTGTCTTTTGAGGAACGAGTGATAAACAGGGATAGCAGCAGATTCCAGGTACAGGTTGGAATTTTCCAATCACGGCAGTGTCACAAGGATGGCTAGGTGAAATCACTCTTCGCAGCTGTTTCTCAAAAGAGGTAAACACACAAATGGAGGTGAATGATCAGCCAAATGAAAAGTGGAGGTGACGGTGCACAAACACGACCAAGGCTTTAATGGCTGATGAATTTACGATCTCAAAAGGTTATTTACCGGTTCATTTTTTCTGAATGAGCTTGAACTCTAAAGGAAAGCCTGCTCATAAACTTATGTTTATTTTTTAACGAGCATGAACTATGTGCTAAAACTGCTCGGATCTTGCGTTTATTTTTTAACGAGCATGAACTATGTGCTAAAACTGCTCGATGATAAGTTTGCATGCCCCCAGCATAATAATGACGCATGTCAAAGGAGGGTGCCCCCCAAGCTTCATTGCATTCAACTTGGTGGTTGGAATGAAGGTTTACCTTTGAATTTTAAAAAGGGGATTTGTTTCATTTTTTAATGAGGTTGACACAGTAAAAGAACTATCCTCATGGATCCTTGTTTCATTTTTTAACGAGGTTGACATGAGATAAGAACTGTCCTCGGAGCCCACTGTATTTACAGTATTTCCATTAGGGCGATGATCCATGCTGACAAAATGTTTAGGAATCTTCCGAATCCATTAGATATAGAAGATTTCATATTGTAAGTTTCCACTGTTGCCACTTCCGCCAGATTGTTTGCAGGCGGTAGGGCAAAAGTACCCATTAAGGCAGGGTCTTTTAGGAGACCTACTCCGATATTTTGAAGCGAATGATTGCTTCCATGGATCATTGGAATGCTTCCCGTAACTTGTGAACTGTCGGGGAGAAAAGTTTGTTGGTCGACGACTGTAATTCCTCCTTGAAAGGGAAATGCAATCTTCCTGAAGTAGGTCGACACAACTGCTGCCATGGCATATATCCAGGGCCTTCCCAGTAGGATGTTGTAATCGAGGTTTCCATCAATTACTTCAACATCAATTCCTATTGTTTTGCCCCCTAGTTCAACTTGCAAGTTACTTAAAATCCCGTATGGAGTGTATGATCGTCCATCAAATGCCTTTAACGTTGTCGATGATTTCGACAAGGGTGGTGAACCTAAATTTTTCCAGCAACTCATCGACATAAGACATGTAGATGCCCCCTCATCAATAATTGTTCGATGAACAGTTTTGTTGAGGGCTTTCACTTGAATAAGGAAAGCTAGTTGAGCTGGTAACTTAGGGTCATATCCTTTATGATCAAAGGCCACAAGATTGGAATCCATTGGGCCAATCCCATTTATTGCTGATAATAAAGTTTGCTCTTGGGAGGGGCAATTTTGCGGTACCTCAAGTGTCGACATAGCGGACGGCGATTGGGCCAGGTCCTCGATTATATTATAATTCTGTGCTATTTTGGCACGAGGATTAAATGTCGATTTGTGTATTACTCCCTTTGGCAACTTTATCATTGGTTCAGGAATGATGGGTGGCACAACTTTGGTCAAATCTGTCGTCGAACTACTAGGTTGTTCATTAGCCTTGTTATTCGACAGCCATGGATTCCCGTAATCTTTATTCCTTGTCAAAGCATTATTCTGCTGCTTTGAGGTAGACAACATAAGCACTTGGGATCGGGAAGCATTTTGATTAGCAACCAGATTTTGACCAGGATTAGGAAACGGATCAGTCAACACAGCTGAGGTTTTCGGACTCTTAAAGAATCTTTTAAGCTCAGCTTTGCATGGACAATCTGCTGTCCAATGATCCTCATCGCATATATGACACCCCGAAGGGGGTTTCCCTTTTCTCCCTTTCTTTTTCTTCTTGTCTCCTGGTTGCTTCAGTTGTTTGCCCTTGTCGTCCGACACGGCACTTACTTCCGAGGCAAGAAGTTCTTCATTTGCATTTTGATTCGAAGTCTTACGGGTTTTCTTAGACGAATCCCGTGTTGACTTTGCATTTGCAGTGCCAATCACACCATCGCCGACATGAGAGTCACTATTTGATCCAGGAGGGGGAGGAATTGAAAATTCCGGTCTAGGGGCGTCAGGTATCTTGTCATAGAGCGTGCCAGACTGAGTATATACTAAGTCTAAATACTGGGCACGAGCAATAACTTGTTCCTCTGTTACGACACCTCCCTTGGCCACATCTTCTGTTATAGCAGGAAGAAGCGACTTTATAAACCACTCAGCTAAAAGCTGATCTGGAACATAAGTCTTTACCATTCTGCGACGACGACGCCACTCATGTATATGATCTGATATATGTGTGGCCGTTGTCTGTTTGAAATTGGTTAAGATCTCGGTTCCAGTTTCGTACCTTATAGGTAACTGAAAGTGTGTTAAGAAAGTCGTGGCTAGGGAACTAAAATTGTCGAAAGAGGCTCTAGGTAATTCAATATACCATTTAGCCGCCGGACCAGTCAATGTCCTCTGGAAAAGGCGAAGCCTTATCGAATCATCATTCAAGGTATTCGACGAACACCACAGATGGAAAGTCATCACATGATTCGACGGGTCTTCGCCAGGATTTCCATTGAATTTAGGAATGTCCGAAGGAAGTTTGTGAGGAATCGCTGGCCACCAATGGGCATAGGCGATTGGATCATTCGTCAATCGATGTAAATCTGGTAATTCTAGAGTCGCCACGAATGGCAACTGCTGATTTAGGTTTGGCAAGGCGTACCCAGGATACGATGGAATCGCCTGAGCAGTAGGCCTTTGCATACCAGCATAATGCAACTGATGTTGATAGGACTGATATGGCTGGTGGGCTTGGCCACTGTAAAGTGGTTGATTTAACCCGTTCTGAATATAGGGTTGCCCACTATTTGCAAAGATCTGTCGCTCAGATCCCTAGTACACCTGTTCAAACTGAGGTTGTTGGTATTGCATCATCCATGGCTGCGAAGCCATGTTTTGCTGTGCGATACTAACCGACGGACCAAGATGCGGGGTTATGGTTCCCGTTTGTATCTGTGTCGTCCCGGCAGTTGGCGATTGTGGTTGTGTTGCAGGCATCGATTGAACTTGCGACACGGTTACAATTGCTGGCGTCGTCAGGATGCTAGACATAGGTACACATTGTTGCATGGAATATACAACTCTCGGTTGTTGGGGCAACATAGGCACCCAACCACTCGTCGTAACTTCAGTCAAACCTGAATGCAGTTGAAAACTGCCGTATGGGTATCCTCCCGGAGGGGGAAGTGAAAGGGCATATTGCCCCCCATACGGTAACAATCCGGAGCTCAAGGGTATAGATTGCCTTTGAGGACTGGATGGTCCAAACTGATTTCCAAAGGGATCAATTTGTCTAGTTTCAACATAAGAATTACCGGGTATTATACCGGAAGAACAAACTGGAACAGACCAAGTTGTCATAATAGTCCCTGGGTGGACTCCTTCTAGCTGTTGAGAGCTAGTCGGGACAGCTGGTATGCCGGCAAACATCGTCGGAGTGACAGCAGGAGCTTCCGCTGTCGCTGTGTCATTTGGCACAGTCCTAGATGTCGACGGTTGCTCAGACATTTTAAGTCTATCCAATAAACTGCCTAACGATTCTACAGGAACTTCCACTGGCGATGGACAAACTTCTGATGCAGAAGGAAAAAGAGTGATGCCTACTCCAAAATGAGTTGGAGTATTTGCTTGCTGGTCCTCTACGATTTCCTCTATTGCAATCAGACCAGGAGGAAGAGGAAGACCGTCAGGTCCGTAAAAGATTTCTGATGCCGAAGAAGGGGTTGTTTCGACAGCGACAGTTGTTTGAACAACAAGACTCTGTGGACCGGTTTCAAATGGAACTGGTTCAGTTAAACAAGTACTTGTTTTCAGACTAGGATCAATACAATTGTCCTTCTGTTGCCGTTGAACTTCTTCAATAGAGGCAGAGATTCCAGAAATATTGGGAGTGACCAGAATCTCAGATGTTGTTGGAACTTCCGTTCTAACTTTAAAAGGAGATTTTGACCTGGTCCAGCGAGATCGCTTTGCTCGTACTACTTTCGGTTCCGGAGACAAAGATGGTCGACCTGCAAGCCTCCCTGAACGACGGGGTTTTAATTGACTTTCCTCCACGATTGCGGATTACTTGATCAACTAAAATACAAAAAAGGGGAATTATGTTTCCGTATTGAATGAATTTTATTAGACGCTTTTAGACACAACTTTGCTTTTTCATGTTTTAAGAGTCGAGAAAAAGCTAAAGATGACTCTAGTCGCCTTCGATGTATTAACGAGCCCGAAGTGACAAATGCTCGGTTGGACCTTTTCAATTATAGAGTTTGAAAAGAGCCAAAAGAAACTGCTCTGGAGATCTAGGCAGAGGGTGTGCCAAACCTTTCGCGAAACCACAGAATACGTTTTACGGTACGGGTGGTCGATCTTCGTGAATGCTGTGTTCACTGCATCGCGATCAGTAGGGCGGTCGACACGGCTTCCTAAGGATAAAGGATAATTGCCTATAGGGGTCTCCCAATATACGCGACGGTACGCGGGAGCTCAAATCCGTATTAGTGCTATCGTCCCTCAGGAGGAATCACCCACCTTCGTAGAGATCGACAGTCACTACGTTTAACGACGCCGGAACACGTCTCTACCTAGACCTCTATTGTGAGCGTTATGTTACAATGCGTTTTTAGATTCATTCAATATATTTTAAGTTGATCTTGTTTATCAGTTTGTCTTTCAGGATCACCACGAGATGTATTGGTACAAATTCCTAAATGCAGCTAAAATGATAAGCAAGCTTTCACAATCCTTTTAGCTTTGAAAATCCTAACTACTGAGGGGAGAGAAAAACAATATCTTTCCACACAGAGCACAAAGCACAAACTAATGCACTTTCTCCTAGATCAGACACCCAAACTTATCAAAAATGCAAATGCAAGATGCATGTATTTCTTTTCTTTTCCTTTAATGTTGATGCTTAACAAAAGGAAAACTGTTGTATGACTTTCGAATTCAATTTGAAGCGTAAACAAACAAGTATTGTCTAAATGAAAAGACGCTTTACAGGTACTTGTTTTACACCAAAAATATATGAATTCAAACCATAAAGTGAAAACAAACCAACTTAAACAGCTATGAACAGTAATAACACTAACTCATAAGATCGCAATCTAAGAGGCCACAGCTACTAGGTTCGCTTTTCACAATGGGAAATTGTAACTGAAACAAGAAATACTGAAAGAACGTTTACAATTTCATCACACAACTGAGGCGGAATAATGTCAAGGAGAAGTGGTCTACAGCAAATACAATAACCAGCAAGCAATCAGCCAAAAAACAAGTGCAAACAGGGCCAAGACACAAAGGAAGAGCTGAGCTAGACTAAGGCCAACTGGACCAGCGCAGGCACTGGTCTGCCAGTTTCACTCTCAGCGCAGTTCCCGAAGGGAGCACCTGCGCTGTAATGCATACTGCCTGTGGACAGCCTGCACTGACTTACGAGAGTTACGTCTGCTAAGAATTCCGGGTCATAAAAAGCTCAAAAATGTACTGTTTTGACTGAAATAAAATGCTATGGGTTAAGTACAGGCTAAGGGATGATCAAGAGGATAAAGATCTATCACAAAGAGTAAGGATTCATCTGTAGATTAGCTCTTTAAATCTTGAATTTGCTCAGCAAAGGAGCAAGAGTAGCAAAAACCCTCTACTTCGCTTTTGATAGAGTCAAAAGCTTTTCGATTCGGTACTCCTTTCTTCAAGAAATGAATAGCAAAATACTACAACAACAAGATACTAGGATCTCCCCAGCGGAGTCGCCAGTTTGTTGTGGGGAAAAGTATCCGATGCGGATGACACTAACCCTTTCTAAAGGTGACAGACTTTAGCAACAACTGAATGACAAAGTTTTCATGTTCATCTTTATGAAAGCACAGAGAGAATAGAGAGAGGATCAACCAACCTGGTGTCTTGCGCTTAGTCGATCCTTGTCCTTCTCGCTTTGTATCCCGTTCCCAGCTCTTTACTCTCCAAGCCGATCCAGCTACACACAGAATCTGCACAACAAAAGGGAGCAAACTACGAGATACAAGCAATCATAATTGAAGCATGGATTAGGTTGCATCAAATATACATGTAAACACAAAAGCATCTATGTAAAACAAGTATATAGAAGAACATGCAAACTTTATTGATAGAAAGTAACAGGGTTCCAGAGGAAGTTACAACCAATGATGTTGGCCCCAATCCAGCAGCACCTCCTCGGCAGCAAGAACTCTCTTCTTCACCTCTAGTAAAACAATCACCCAATAATCCTGGCAGTATACCAACAGCACCTCCTTGCTTATACCAAAATTCCAGCCCCTATAGACCTCATAGAAGAGCTCTATATATAGGAGAGAAGAGAAAAGGATGAGTCAGCTTGAGACTGACATGAAGCTGCCTTGTGTCCTCTCCATCTCCAGTTAATCTTCAGTTCCTGTGTCCACTTGGAGATCCTTGCTTACACATGGTGATCAAGTACCTCTTACTCATCACAGGGCGAATCTCATGACCCAAGTGTCAGTTTGGAAGCTTCCTGGGCAATTGACACCTTGCAGGAGGACTGTGCCACTTGGCCAATCTCGCCCAGCGCAGGTAGCCTTCATTGTTTTTGACTTCCAGCGCAGGTACAGAGTGGGACAGTTGCAATACAGCGCAGAAGCTCAGTTAAGCAGCTGACATGATCCAAAATAAGCCTGTTCTGAAGTGTTTTCAGGTGGAGAACTGATTTGAAGTGCTGTGGTTTGCTGACCTTGTTCCTCTAGGGGTAAGAACAACATGTTTAGGGACTTTGGATCCCTTTGATTATGGACATTTCATGCTTCATGCTGTAAGGCACAAAAATGTCTATAACAAGGGGAGACCCCACTAGGTTATCATCCTTTATCCATAGGAAGTCGTGTCTTCCGCCTTACAAGCCGTAACGCACCGAACACAGCATTCGGGAATATTGACTGCCGTACGGGAAGTCCTTGGTTTTCATATGACTGCCAAGGTGTATATGCAGTTTTACGGATTTGTTTGGTAAACCCTGTTGCCTAGTTCTCCAGAGTAGTCACTTTTGATCCTTTTTAGACTCCTTAAAAAGAAAAGGCTCACTTGAGCAGTTTGTCACTTCGGGCTCACAAAACATTCGAAGGCGACTAGAGTCAACTTTTTGTCCTTTTCTCGACTCTTAAGACATGAAAAGGTCAAGTTGTGTCCTTGCGTCTTAAAATTTATTTGGCCACGATTAACATTACCTGGTTAGATCTTGTGTGCGTTAGTTTGAGTAGGGTCCTTTATCGTTAGATTCTCTTAGGTCTTGTTTGAAGTTTGTCATCCTGGCTGAACCATCGACTCCCCTTCCAAGTGATCAAGAGTCTCTGTCTTCCATTGCTCACGAGGTACCGGTTGTCAGTGATACTCTTCCTGTTATCCTGAGTATCCAATCGATCAACTCTCGTGCCCCGGACGACGGGGATTACGAAATCAATTGGAATCCCATCAAAGAGCCTGATGAGTACGATATTCCTTTTACCCCCCCTGGTGTTTCGTCTCTGATGTCTACCTCTCACATGGTTGAGACATCTCCTAGAGTGAGTGAGACACCTGTTTTGTCGAATATCAACACTCCCATCCTGGCCACTTCTCCGGTACCCTCATGCTATAAGTCGTTGAGGGATAATATAAGTGCTAATATCCCTGCTTCGAGTATGTGGGACCCCCATATCACTCCCACTTCAGGATCTTTTGTTTCACGAGTCCACACTACACTTGTCACTTCAGTTCCAACGAATCCAACTGTTTGTGTAGCACATTCAACTCTGGTTTTTAGTGCCTTCACAACATCCTCAGCTCTGAATACTGGTGTTGGTCCCCATCACGGTCAAGTGAGTAGCGGCTAGCCGGCACACACACCCAAAGTTGTCCATCCTGCACAAAGTACACCACCCTCTTCTGGTCCCGTCCCAAGAGGGGGCCCATATGATGCCTATGGACAAGCTATTCAAGATCCGAATGCGCAAGGTCCTTTCTATTATTACGATTCTACTGGTCAATACCTTCAGCCTTCTCGACCCTTGCCTACTCAACCTTTTGTTGAGGTTTCGGTACCATTATCCATTGCTTGGAACGCCACCACTTTCCATGGGGGCCAAGTAAGGCCTCCACAGCTTCAGGGACCGCCTAACTAAGGCCAGCCATCTTATGTGCAATCCCCCCAAGGGCAGCAAAATTATGGTCAGTCTTACCCAGGAAAACCTGGGGGCCTACAAGGACAACCCTATCAGGGACAACCTTTGGCCACTGGTGGTCCATCTTTTACTTATCTGACTCAACCTTCTGGTTATCCAGGGAAACCTGGTACCCAGCAAGGTTACCCGTCTGGACAACCAGGACAACCTTACATCCAACAAGGTCAACCTGGTATCCAGCAGGGTTATCCCTCTGGACAAGTAGGACAAACTTATATTCAACAAGGTCAACCGGCAGTCCAACAGGGGTACCCTTCTGGGAAAGGGGGGTAGCCTTACACATAGCAGGGCCAACCCAATGCCTAGCATAGTCATCCTTTTGGGCAAGGGGGTCAGCCTTCCGCACAATAGGGCCAACCCACTGCCCAGCCTAGTCATCCCTCTGGATAGGTTGGTCAACCTCAAGGTCAACCGGCCGTCCAGCTCGCTCAACCTTCTGTTCCACAAGGAAAACCCTCGGTTGCTCAACGACAACCTGGTACCCAGCAAGCTCATCCTTCTGGGAAAACGAGTCCGTCCCAAACCCAACCAGGACAACCTTCCGGCCAGATGGTTCAAGCTCAAGGACATCCTTCTGGGCCCAAAACTCAACTTGGTTATCAGATGCAAGGTGGGCCACAACCCCAACCTTCTTACCAAGCGTAGCCTTCTTATCAGGATCAGTATGGAGCTCAGCAACCGAATGGTTACTAGCAACCCCATGGGCAAACTCAATTTACCCCTTATCAAAATTATCAACAAATGCAGGTCAGTCCTTACTAGAACTATCAGCAACAGTATGTTGCACCTGGAAGTCAAGTTGCTAATCCATGGGGTGCTGGGGGGCAGACCCAGGGTCAACTGTCTGCTTATGGATAGAATCCTTATGGACAGAATCCATATGGATAGAATCCTTATGGACAGAACCCCTATTGGAAAAATCCCTATGGGCAGAACCCTTATGGGCCAGGCACATCCGGACAAAGTCCATGGGGGCAACCACCACCTGGTTCGAACCCTGGTACTACCTCTCTTCCACAGCCACAAATGTCCTTTAACCCTTAGTTGCCTTTCTTAGCAACGTTGGAACTCCCAGATGTGTCCAAGTTGACGAATGATCCCATTCTTCATAATCCATATTGGCCACCAGTTCCAACTAAGATACCCGGTGATTGCCCGAAATTCGATGGCAAAGCTGGTGAAGACCCTCAAGCCCATGTCATGACCTATCACCTTTGGTGCTCATCCAACTCATGGCTTGATGACTCCATCCAGCTCCGCCTCTTCCAAAGGACTCTCACCGGCTCAGCCGCTAAGTGGTATATTGAGTTGAATCGCGGAACATTTCAAGATTTCAACTTGCTGGCTATGGCATTCCTAACTCATTTTCAGTTACCCATTTGGTATGAGACATGGACACATCTCCTTACGTCTCTAAAACAGGACATGGCCACGCATATATCCGATCATATACATGAATGGAGACGGCGTCGTCGCTTGATCAAGTTTTGGATTCCTGATCAGCTCCCAACCGATTGGTTCACAACCTCCTTTGTCCCTGCAATTGCACGAGACATTGCTATGGGAGCTTGTGTAACTAAAGAGCAAGCTATCGCGTGTGCTCAGTACCTCGACTTAGTTTATTCTCAGTCAGATACTTTATATGATTATTTGCCAGAAGCCTCGAGACCCGGAACATCCAAAGCTCCGCCAAAACCATCTGTTGACGGTGTTATTGGCTCTGTAAATGCATCTTCAAAGAAATCATCCGCGAACCCTGGGAAGTAAAAACAGAATGCTTCTAATGGAAACACTTCTCAGGGTCAATCTAATTCTGGAAACACTTCCGAGGTTAACGCCATCCAGTCCACCATGGCAGATAAATCCTCGAAAGGGAAAAAGAAAGGGAAAGCCGAGAATAAATCCAAACAGCCCAAACAGGACTCCCCTAAACCTCCACACGAGGAAGGAGCCAAACGTAAACCTAAGTATCCTTGTCTTATCTGTGATGAGGATCACTACACTAAATACTACCCCAGGCAGTCCGAAGTTAGTCGATTGTTGAAAGGTGCTCCTGGGACTCCTGCTGTGCTTAAAGAACCTTTCCCTTCACAGCAAACTCAAATGGTGGCAGATCCATCGCAACCCTCTTCTTCATTCGGCTCTCAAGTATTTATGGCTGGGACAATTCCCATCCATGTCACTACTCGAGCAAAAGAATATCCATCTCATGTCAGGAAAGAGCCGGAGGTCCCCTCCAGCGCTCCTCCATCCAGTTCTGGTCCACTCCACATCGAAAGACCTAGCACTGAGACGACTATCCAACCCCCTCCAAAAGGTGTACTCCGGAAGTCTTCTTACAACCCTAATGCTTGTGCTGCCCAACACTACAGCATCGTTGAGGACATAGCCTAGGCCCCGTCTACTATGTCCGCTTTAGAAGTACTCCAGAGTTGCCCCTCCCAGAGGAAGTCCTTGCTATCGGCCATCGGTGGCATAGACCCGGCTGACTCGAATCTGATTTCTTTTGACCTCGAGGGCCATACGCCGAGACTGCCTCACCAAATCCCTTTCCTCATACAGGTCATTATCAATACTAAAACGATTCATCGTATAGTCATTGATGAAGGTGCCTCAACTTGCATCATGTCTGTTGCCTGTTGGAAAGCTATTGGTTCTCCGACGTTGAGCCAGTCTCCCACGACATTAGAAGCCTTTGATGGAAGAGAGTCCCGTCCTTATGGTATCCTCCAACGGTTGCCCATCTCCTTGGAAGGGAAGATAGTAGAAGTGGAGGTCGAAGTTGTCGATGCTAATCTTACCTACAACCTCCTCCTCGGACGTAGCTGGACATACGCCATGCAAGCCATGGCTTCCTCCCTTTTCTGTGTCATTCGTTTCCCTCATCAGGGGAAGATTGTCACGGTGGACCAGCTCTCCTTCTTCGCCTCCTCCTCCGAAGGCAATGTGTCGTTCATGGAGCATACCTCCAAATCATTCGAGAGTGTGGGAGCCAGACTCTTTAAAGATCCCGCCCTTATGGGTGTCTTTCCACTTCCACCTCCTAATCTCACTCCAATTAACATGATTTCCATGCACTCTGGTCTGTGGGTTCTTCCTCCCGCTAATCAGATGGAATCTTGGGGTGATATGATGCTGTTGAGTCCCACCGAGCTCAACTACATCGAAATCGTTGCTGCATCGGCTCCCGCCCCGAACCTGCTCCTTCGAGCGTGTTGGATACCTATACTAATAGGTTTCATATTTCATGATTGGCCAAGGAAAGTCCAAATATGCTCTGCTTTGGTATTACAAAGATCCCATATTTCCTAGAGAACAAGAGGTGTGTAATCTGTTTCAAATATTGAGGACCTTATTTCAATTTTGTGGATGATTCAACAGTTTAACCTGGATCATGCCATGTTTCAATTTTGAGTTATAGAATAGAGAAAGAAGTCTGTCCAAACTGTTTAATCTTGGCAGACAAGTAGTTTAGGTAGAGAAGTAAAGGTTCCCAACAGCTTAATCTGGGACCTTGGAAGAGATAAGGGTAGAAGTAGATAGAAAAGAATAAAGAAAAAGCCAAAGAAAAGAAAAGGCAAGTAAGGGTTTGCAAGCCTAAATGCACCCTCCAAGGAGAAACAAAAAATGTTAGGAAAGTAGCTGGGTAAGCACTTGTGGTTGCAGAAAAGGTATTTTCACCATTTCACACATGTCAAGAGGTGTTTTGCCAAAGCAAAAATCTATCAATGGACAAAGTGGTGAATTCCATCAAATTACAGCAAGGAGCATGACTAACCTCCCTCTCCCCCTTCATTCCATTACAAACATTCCCTTTCTTTAGCTGAGATTTATGAAGAGAGATCATGGTTTTATGATGGTTATTGTTCTTTCAGAAGCCACATTTCTTGTCTAAGATCTTTTCATTTTGATCTACTCTCAAAACTAAATCAACTTTACATAAACTCAGTAAAATCCCCTTCATTTGCTCCCCTCATTCATATTAACCTCTAATTCTACTATATAGCTCCCTTATCTTACCCCTCCCCTAATAATACTAACACTATGGTGTATAAAGCCCCAAAATCTTATAAATACTCCTCCCCTTGGCATTATAGCCATATGCTCTGCAAAAGGAACCAAAGAGACCTCTGGTCACCTTGGTGAACCTATCAAATCCCATTCCCCCTTGCTACAAGCCAACTCGCTCCTCAAACCACCATTTGCATTGAAAAACCTTCGTAAACCCTCTTTTACCCCTTAAAACCTTTGCAAGAATTACCCAAAGTCAAAAAACCCGCCTCTGGCGCATTTCCAAAGGGTTAGCGCGCAGTTTGATTTTATGAAAAAACATTGGAAAAACCATTAAAAAAAACCCGCAACCCAAAGTTTTCCGCCCACATATCACCCGAGCATGTTGTGGCTCCGCCCACCGTCGGATCAAGGCCTGAAGATCCGACGATCCACGATGATATCGGAGCAGCCCCCGCAGCCGTCCTTTACCGCCCGAGAAGGTGACGTTGCGTCACGTCAGGGCCTCTCCACGCGTCAAGCGCTAAAGTCTCTCGGAGCAAGGCCTGACACATTCAGCGTCGTACCAAAACCGCCCCGAGAGACCGTAGCGGTTAGCCTTAACCGTAACCGCTACGGTCCTAACCGCCATCTCTCTTCCACTAATGCTTCGCCACGTCATATCCGCTTGCCCTCGCCCCTGTTATTCGTCCACCTGGCCGCTGACATGGCTGCCACCTCATCGCCCCCATGGACCAACAGTGTATTGACACGTCACCCGATGACGTCAGCTGACGTCACTTGACCTTGACCCATCAATGACGTCATGCTGACGTCATCACTAAAAAGCGCCAAAATCATAAAAAGCCCATATTAAGCCAAAAAACGTCTATTTTTCCATTGTTTGTGCGTTTCTCTACTGTTTTTCTGCATGAGCGTTTACGTCCAAATTTTCGCCAACCTGCTCGATTGACCGAGGCGACCTCCACAGCTCCAACTGTGCACGCCCATGCGACCTCTGTTCGTCAATTAACAGGTATTTACCACTTGCTGCCCTCCATACGCCTGTTATTGAAATAAAAGTTACTCAGGGGGCTAAGGACACCATAAAAATTATATTTTCACCGGCCATTTCTCTCTGCACATCCACATTTGCAATTGTGAAGTCCAAAGACACCAGCCAAGCCTTAATACCTGTAATTTCACTCAAAAACAACATTCACTGCGTATTCCCGGCTAATTTATTGTTAAGCTCAATTCACCTGCTAAAAGAGGACATAGTGAGACCATAGAGAAGCCCTGCTCCTGAAACAAACAGTATTTCAACTGCTGTTGTGTAATTTCCTCCTCTGGTCTCTGAGATACAAACTGTTTTTACAGAAAATCACTTCTATTCTGTGTTGCTTCCATTAAACAATCCACCTACAATTGTTGAACTTTGAAGAAGGCCATGGAGACTCCTATTGCTCTGAATATCAAGCCCCTCAATGCTCCTCACCAGGAATTAGCATGGAAAGCCCTAGGAGACATGGATTGTCAGATGCTGGACTGGTTCCCTATGGGCTCCAAATACAATATCCAGATGATGAATGAGTTGAAAGCCCAGCACCTGAGTGGGGCAGATATCTTGGGGATTTGGGACTCAAACTTGCCCATCTACAACCTCCCCCAAGTAAATCCTATGCCAGAGTTGATATACAGCTGCCAGGAATGCTATGACCCAAATCAAAGAGCTGTCATCAGCCCCACAGGCTCAGTCCTGTTCCAGATTACCCCAGAAAGTATAAATGGAATGCTGCACTTCCATACTGCCAAGCAATTGACCCCCCTCTATATGCAAAATTTGGTAAACAAAGGGAGCAAGCTGTCAGGTGACCAAATCATTAAGATTAATCAGCTGTTTGTAAGACCAGGCTCGGACACCATCAGAACCCCGCCTATTGGGTATCAATATTTGAATGAATTGGGCAGGATGTTAGTGGATTTAATCAGCTATGCCCTAGGATTCAAGGGAATGGAGGATGTGGATGAAACCATAATAGCAATGCTGTCTCTATTCTCTCCTGGTAAGCCCCCAGCTGTGCATTATGATTATGCTACATACATTGCAGATAAAATCCATGACCAGTTTATGAACTTAAAGAGAGAAAGACTATTCAGGTATACCTCATACATATACCACCTCTTCTTGTTTTATCAACCAGCCACCTTCTCTTTTCCTTTAAAGCCACTCAATGCCCAAGGAAGTCCAAGGTCAGTTGTGTTCTGGACCTCTGTTTTTCATCATACCTCTGTGTCACCTTATACATACAATGAGTTCATTGACTTATTCATTTATCCAGCCATGACAGTACTGCAGGGTACTCCTCCTCCTAGACTAACCGATGACATGAGGAGAATTCTCCATTTGAATAAGTCCTACAGCATTGGGAATTGGTACTTCTACCAAAACCATACAGTCATCAGAATATATGGCTGTGAGTTGACACCTTTTAGATTGCCAAGGTATGTCCCCATGAGGCTTTTTGCCTTGGAATATTTCAGACAGTTTGGCAACTCAGACTACCTGCATTTTCAGAGCAAGAACAAGAAGTCACAGCTAAAGGTAAGGAGCCAGCTGGGTCCTTTCCTATATAACAGAAAAGAGGAGGGATGGAAAGAGGCAAACACTATCCTGGAAGGCCTCAGACTGCAAACTAGTTTTGAATGGGTACCCTATGACCCCAATCATTCTATCTCCCTCAGGAGGATAAGATACAAATTGGGTGGTTATGCACACAAGAGACAACCTGAGATTGAACAGTATGCCAATGCCTTAAGCTGGGAAGAGGGTACCTTAGAAGAAGAAATAACTGCTGAAGAGCTTCTAGAAAGAGAAGCTAGAAATATACAAAAGCAAGCTGACTTGGAAAATTGTGGACAGGTTCCTCATTCATACAGAAGACAGCTGGGAGTAGCTACTACATCATCAACAACCCAGCAGCAAACTGCTGAGAAGGCACCGCAGACAGCAAGCAAAGATAAAGGGAAGCAGGTGGAGCAGCCACCTCCATTGACAGAAGAACAAGTGGATACATTGCTACAGCAGCAAGAAGAAATGGAGCAGCAGGAACAAGGGCAGCAACAAGAAGAGGTACAATATAGTGAACAGCAACCCTTGCAGCAAGAAAAAGTGATTGATGCTCCAAGCTCCACAGAGCAACAGGCTCAGACAAAAGTGCCTCCTAGGGCAGAGACTACTGTTGATACCTCGGTCCTCCAAACCCCACAAAAGGAGGACTTAACCAGGAAAAGAGATAGAGAGACTCCCCTGACTTCATCCATCAATCGGGGAGAGAAAAGACAAAGACTAAATGACTTTCCAGAGGATGACATAGCAGTAAGGCAAGCAATGGGCATGGGCCCACCCAGTGGAGAAGTTTTAGCCAGTTCATTCCAGCATGAACATGATAGAGATATAGGAGGAGAGGTCAGCTCCTCCAGCCAGCACAGAGAAGGACAGTCAAGCATCAAACAGCAATTTATTGACATTAAGAGGAGAAGTGATCCTATTAAAGTACAGCTGTACAATCATTTGCTGAACCTGGCTCCTACCAATCAGCAAAGACTCATGTCTGCCTTTGATGTAAGTGAAGGCAAGATGATCATGAGTCACTTCATGCCCACAACGCTGCATCCTCAATCTACCTCGGATTATCTAAGAACCAACATGGAGGTTATGGCTAAAGACATACACCCTATGGATAAGATCGAACTGCATAAACAAACCGGTGAAATGGTGTATGCCTCCTTGGCAGATGAAACATTGGAGAACTACAAATTGAAGAGTAGCCTTGATAACACAGCCTCTCAGCTGGAATTGGAAAGAGCATCATCACAAGCCAAGGACAACAGGATCAAGTCCTTGGAAGATGTAATTATAGAAATAGGACATGATCCTAAAGATGTTAAAGGTATCCAAGAACTCTTGAAGCTAAGGGATGCAGACATGGCGGCCTTAAGAAAGAAAATCAAGCTCCCAGCTACCATCCATCCACAAACAGACGAGGTTGCCCAGCAAAGGCAGGAAAAGGATGCTACAGACCTAATGATATCCCTGTATAAGGAGCTAGTTCGGATTCAAGACAAGCTAGGAGAATCAGAAGCTGCAAAGGCAGCACTACAAGCAGCATTAAAGCAAAGAGAAGAAGGCCAAACTTCCCAGCCCCCTCCGGAAGTAATCAATCTTGAAGAAGCTACTCCAATAACTACTCTTCCTCCTCATCAGACGGGAACTACAGCACCATCTACAGCCACAACTATGCCAACAACAGAGCAGACTCCTAGTCTGGATATGCAGAAGTTGCAAGCTGAGATCCGAGTTCTTGAATCCCAAATGAAAAAGCTTGATGAAGTCAAAAAATATTTGACTAAGGTGAATGAAAGATTTGATAAAAGCAAGCAGAATGAGGCAGCAAAGGAAAGAGAAATAAAAGCTCTAAAAAAGAGAATAGCTGAACTAGAAAAAGAGCTTGCACTAGAGAAGGTAACAGCAGAACTAAAAGCAGTCCTCTGGGGTAACATTGGGCGGTCCATCACCAATCAGTGGCAGTATATTGAGACTATGGATGAGCAAATAGTACTCATTGCCAAGGCAAACAGGGAAGTACAGAGAGCTAGAGCAAGCTTGGGCCACATGCCAGATGTTGCCAGCAGAATGATCACTATTTTGAATAACAAAACTAGCTCTCAACTAGCTACCATGGGAATTACTAACAGGACTGAAACAATCTCAGTAGTTAAAAGAGTCCTGACACTAAGAAGCCTAGTTGGAACGCTGGAGAGAAGAACACAGGATATGCAGACCGAGATCAACAAATTCCTGGACAGATTTGTGGCATTACAAAACAGAGGCCTCCCCAGCATATTAAGCAGTGTAGGAAGGCTGCTTACCCTGGAAAATTACATCAAAAGGGTTGATGCACGTGCTGCAGCACAAATAGCAAAACAGCCCAGTACCTCAGCAGAAACAGGGCCAACATCAGGGCAGAATTTGTATGATAGGGTGGATAACCTGTTTTTTATCATGAATGAAATTGATCACCTGTTTGATACACCACCAAATTTCTTTAAGTATACAGAAGCAGATGAGACTATGGGGGCAATCATAAATCATCAATTGCCCACACAGGAAGAATGGAGGAATTTGACACAGGTAATTTTATCAGGCCAGAATCTGTAGCGCTAATTTTCTCCAGTTTATGAACAGTCATGCATAGGCAGAATTTTGGTGAATAACTCCACAAGGAAAGGACAGATGCTGAGCCAACTCAGCAAGGCTATTTACTCACCACAGCAGCAATCACAATCACAAGGTAGCAGACCCGAAATACAGCGCACAAGCCAAAAAGTCGGGTTCTCCAGCATTTGATCAAAGTATCCCAACCGACTTAGCAGATCCCAAAGGCCAAAATATCTTCTGACAGAACATCAAGACGCCTTTATCTTGTATTCAATGCTGTAATAAATTTCTTATAATAATATCTCAAAAGTTGGTGAGAATATTAAGTCTGAGATAACTTAGAACTCAGATATTTTGTAAACAATCGCAAGTATATATTCACCCCTCGCAGAAGCTGAAGGGGTTGTTGTTATTTTCATTTTGGGCATCTCATTTGCTGTAAAACTCTCAGAGAAATAATACAAAGGGTGAATGGAATTTCCGAAGCTTGGTGTACCTTGATGCATTGTGATGAATGGTGGATGTTGCAGGATTCCAGAGTGTTTCATAAAACAATAAGTCTTTCTTAAATCTCTGTGTTACATGTTTTCGAGTCTTTTGTTCTCTTTCATTGTTTAAATGTTTTACACTTAATAGCAAAGTAGAAGAATAGTTCCAGGATTTGATCACTGATTACCCTGAACTCAATCTGAGCTATTATCCATGTTTTCTTCAGATACAGTGAATGAAGTGTAATTCTTAATTGCTGCACTTAAAAACTATATCTTCTACAGTGATAGACATCCCCAGGGATTCAAGTTTTGCTCCTGAGGCATCTATCTGTTTCTCATACCTAGTTTGGTGGAAATACTTGAATACTTTAGTGAAAATTCTTAATTGCTTTCACTGGTTTTTTCACCTGTTTGTGTTATAAATCAAAATTTGTTCTATGAAGTATCCAAATGGCCCTGTAAGTTGCACTAATTCATCTCAAAGGTTTCTAGACACCTATACAGCCATTGACTCCATTGCCCAATGATATGTGACTCTTTGAATACTACATCATAAGACCTAAAAGAAACTCTTCAACCAAAACATAAACAAAACCTGTGCATAATAGCTAGCCTAAAACTCTATCATAAACAGATACAAATCATAAAGAGAGAGCCCTCTCTGATCACAGTTTGGCTAGAAACAGTGATTAAAAGATTGGTTAGTGGTTACCCCGGCCGTATTCCCTTGGGAGTCATAGGGAACAACCTGGGTGTTAACAGAGCGGTGTTCCCGACTCGTATGTTCATTTCCCTTGGCTTGGAGATGATGCTACTTTGGATCCATTAAAGGAAATATTTCCTTCTGATGAAGCCATCATAGAGACCACCTCTGTTGAGGAACCCCCTTGGTCAGATCATCACCACCGTTCCTCATTCCTCCCTACCCATCAGGAAATGATCGCCTGTCTCGAACGGTTTGCTTCATGTATCCCATTTCAGCTCCTTCAAACGCCCATTCAAATTTATCAAGTGTATTCTAAAGGAAATATGGGAAACATTACGCAAACCCACCCCATCGACATCTCTGTGGAACCAGGGATTGTCGAGCACATTCATATTGGAGTCACTTGTACTCCAGAGGAAGTTCAACTCTACACCGATCTTTTTCGCGAATTTCGTGATGTCTTTGCTTGGTCCTACGAAGAGATGCTCGGAATCGACCCTAGCATAGTGGTGCATGAGATACCTACGTATCCAGGTGCTAAGCCTGTTCGTCAACGCCTATGCCCCATGCACCCCCGAAAGGCTGCAGCCATTAAAGCAGAAGTTGAAAAGCTTCTCAAGGCTGGCTTCATTTACCCCATTCCACTCACGGATTGGGTTTCTAATATAGTCCCTGTGAACAAAAAGCAAGGTACTATTCGAGTCTGTGTTGATTATCGTGACATTAACCGCGCCTGTCCTAAGGATAACTTCCCCACACCTTTCATCGATCAGCTCATTGATGAGTGTGCAGGAAGCAAAATCTACTCGTTTATGGACGGTTTTTCTGGGTACAACCAGATCAATATTGCGCCCGTTGATCAACATAAGACTGCATTTATCTTTCCTTGGGGCACTTTTGCTTATAAGAAGCTCCCTTTCGGTTTAAAGAATGCCAACACTGCCTTCCAACGTGCAATGTCCTATGCCTTTCATGACATTCGTCACATTGTACAATTATATCTGGATGATATTCCAGCTCATTCAGTCAAGCGTCAGGACCATCCTTCCCATATTCGCGAAATTTTTCTCCGCTGTCGACACTACCGTATTAGGCTTAATCCTCATAAATGTGTCTTCTGCGTTGAATCAGGACGACTACTCGGGTTTATTGTCTCCCGAGAGGGCATCTGTCTGGACCCCCTCAAAGTCAAGGCTATTTTGAATCTTCCTCCCCCTGCTTCTTTGCAGCAGTTGCAGAGCTTGCAGGGAAAAGCAAATTTCTTAAGATGATTCATTCCGAACTATGCCGAGGTGGCTAAAGGTTTTACACAGTTACTGAAGTGAGATACACCCTTTCATTGGGATTCTATCGCTCAGGAGTCTTTCGAGCGTCTTAAGGGTCTCCTTGTCTCTGCTCCATTATTGTGACCTCCGAACTACCACCATGATTATACTCTGTATCTGGCCACCGCTGATACCATGATTGGCATGGTTCTCGTGCAAGACGATGATGATGGCAATGAACACGTCATATATTACCTCAGCCGCAACCTCTTGGATACGGAAACTCGATATGCTTACGTCGAGAAGTTGGCATTGGCCGCCGTTTGTGCCGTCCAATGCTTCCAGCATTATATCTTGTTGCACACCACGACTGTGATTTCTGACTGCAACCCGATGACATACATTTTGTCACATCAGTTGCTGGGGGGAAAATACTCGAAATGGATCGTAATCCTCCGAGAGTTTGACTTGGAATTTACTGCTGCCAAGTCTAAGAAGTCCCTAGTCTTTGCTGAGTTACTATGTTCTTTGCCATCTCCTTCTGCACCCTCTCTTTCAGAAGATCATAGCCCAGACAAAACTCTTTTTCTAATCAGCACCCTCGATCCTGGTACGGGGATATTATTGTTTATTTACAGACGTCCTCTTTCCACCCCGTTGTATCTAAAGATGCTCAGCGGCGGATCCACCATCAGTCTCAACCCTATCGTATCATAGGGGACACCCTGTACCGTCTCAGCGTTGGCTTCGTCCTCCGCCGATGTCTTACCCTCGAGGAAGCTGAGAGAGTCCTGAATGACTGCCGCTCTGGTGCCTGTGGTAGTCACATGTCCAGATATGCCACAGCTCAGAAAATCCTTCGCCGCCAGTTATTTCTGGCCCTCTATTTTTAAGGATTGCATTCTTTCCGTCCTCTCATGTCATGCATGCCAGATATGCTGGCGGAAGATGCGTGTGCCACCGGATCCACTGCACCCTGTAGTCACCGTAGGCCCTTTTGCAAAATGGGGCATTGATTATACGACCTGTAAGCCTCGATCGGTCGGGGGGCATGGGTTTATTATCGTTGCCGTCGATTACTTTACAAAATGGGCCGAGGCGATGCCCACATTAACTGAAGACGGTCATACAGCGGCGCAGTTTTTGTTCAATCATGTTATTACGTGGTTCGGAGTTCCACAGGCCATCGTCACAGATCACGGAAAGCATTTCCGTAATCACATGATGACCGAGCTGACAACCCAACTAGGCTTACGACACGATAGCTCAACCCTGTACTATCCTCAGTCTAACGGCCAGGTTGAAGCTGTTAACAAGATTTTGGTTACGATGCTTCAACGTACTGTTGACATGCATAAGTCTAATTGGCATCTGATGTTGTTTCACACCTTGTGGGCCTACCGAACCTCTATGAAGGATGCCACCGGTTTCACTCCATTTCAACTAGTTTACGGACTGGAGGCTACCCTTCCTATAGAATGTGAAATTCCTTCGTTGAAAATAGTCGTCGAGTTGCTTCCCAACACTACTCCGATAGAGGAACGGCTTCTTTATCTAGAACAGTTGGACGAGACCCGTCGCCTAGCCTCTCTAGCCATCGAAGCTCAAAAGAAGAGAGTCAAGACTCACTTCGACCATACCATCCATCCTCGTTCCTTTGTTGAGGGAGATCTAGTCCTGCTATACGACCAAGCAAATGACAAGCTGGGGGTAGGCAAACTCGAGCCCATGTGGCTAGGCCCTTATATTGTAAAGAGAGTGTTGCAAAAAGGGGAGTATGAGCTAGTTGACTACGAAGGTAATCCTCTTGATAAGCCCTGCAATGGGCTGTACTTGAAAAAGTACTATGCATGATTCATGCACTTCGATTTAGACATGCGTGTGTGTGTGTGTGTGTTTTCATGTTTTCAGTTTGGTGTGAAGGCGTGATTGCCTCTTATTGTGTTTTGCTCCTTGTGCAGATGTCGGGTGCACCTTATGTTGGTTTCGCTGATGGTGTCTGCCACAGCGCTCGCAATTTGTCCTCTGCGGCGTGGGTGATCTACGATCCTCACGGTGAGTTGATAGATCTTCAAGGTGTATGTTTAGGCTATACTACAAACAATGTTGTTGAATATAGCACTGTTATTGAATTATTAGCCGAGGCAATTAATCTCGGTATTCGTACACTGCTTGTTAACCTAGACTCTCAACTTGTCGTCCATCAGCTCAATGGGCGATATTCCGTCAGAGACCGTCACATTTTAAGGTTGTACTTACGTGTTAAATTGTTAGAAAGGAATTTTGACTTCATCACATATCGGCATATTCCACGACGATTAAACACATTATCTGATGCATTGGCTAATCATGTATTAGATAGACATTTGCGTAATTTATAATCAAAACATTATACAAGCAAGCATATAAAAGCACAATAATAAACCATAGGCATATGTATATATATATATATATATATATATATATATATATATATATATAATATATATATATAGCTATATATATATATATATATATGTGTGTGTGTGTGTGTGTGTGTGTGTGTGTGTGTGTGTGTGTCGCAAAGTTTTGCACCGCATGCAGTACATAGTCCAAAAAAAAAATACATGTTCATCTTGATACATCCTGGGATGAAATGTCCCTCAAAAAATATGCATGAAAAAGCCTAGAAGTCTAGTCGTGGTGGTGCTCATGATAGAATGTCATCGCGCGCACCAAGCGTCTCAACAGACGATGGATGCGAGTTGGCACCCCCACTGTGTGCCTCTGGTATGCAAAAGGCACGTCCGCCAATCTAGCGTAACCCGGAATCCCTCGGGCGAGTCCCTCGAGATTCTGCACCAGTTCTTGCCCCACGGCACCCCTGGCCTGAGGGTCAGCTGTGGGTTGGCCCCTTCGCGCTATAGGAGACAAGTCGGCTGGTCGCTCGGGGCCTACATCTACATATACATATGACTGTCATCAGAACATGCATGTATTAACAAAAAAATGAAAATACATAAAACATCAAAAAAACGAAGAGATAATACCTAACTCCTCGTCCCATTCCTCTTCCTCTGACAGTGGGAGGTCTGGATCCCCCATGAAATTGGTCCCCGTGTATGGCCAATCCTCTACCACAATCAGCTGATGGCGGAGCCATATGAAGAATTCGGGCCACCAAGACATCTGCTGGCCCCCTCCTCCTCTGGGCATCAATGCTGCCCAACGAGCCATCCTAGGCTCTCGTGGAAATGGATCAGCCACTACAGCTCCCTGAATCTAAAAGAGGTGTAATCGTTCCAGGAAGAGCGATACCACAATCGAGCCATACCCGAACTGTTTCACTTCTCCGCGCTTACACTTTGTAAGCTGCCTTTTGATATTGGTAGTCACCGCTGTAGCCCAGTCAAAGATGGTGGGGCTGAGGCATTCTGTGGCTAGTAACAGATGATTTTTACTCGCCTCATGGGGCGCCTGTACCCCAACTGCATGCTTGATGGTGAATAGTATCACCTTAAGAACCAAGTCTTGGATGGTGCCGATATCCACCTTGGCACTGTTTCTCCCAAATTGTGCCTCTGGACACACTCGAGCCTTCACTTCACCTATCTTCTCTCTGGAAGGTCTACTTCCGGTCAAAATAGGGCTCGCCCCTCTCCGTGACAACCCAGTAATGAAGCACACATCAGATACATCCAGCTCTAAGGTTTGGTCCCGTAAGCGAAATACTTGGTCATCAACATGCCAAGCATCCACTATGAACTGTAATAACTTGGGCTGAGTTCGCGGATGAGATGTGAGGAAGAACTTCTTGAGACCACAGTCTCTCAAAGCATTCATACATCCCTCATCCTCGATGGCCAAGGCATCCACGGCATCATGCTCCCGTTCTTTCCATTCCACCACCATTTTTGCTTATTTCTTGTACCCACAAGGACGAATAAATCATTATTAGAACACTGGTAAGCTTACAAACAGGACGAATTTAAAAAATAATGAGAAAATTCAAGGTAAAAATTAGGTCGCACAGTTGGCGCAACTCTTTCTAAAACAGTCGCCCCAATGGCGTGGCACCTTTGGGTAAATCACCCCATTGGCGTGGATCCGTGCCGGATACCTGCGCCAATGGGGCGCGGCCCTAAATTTTAAAATCCTCCTTGCAGAGGCTCAATTAGGGAACAAAATGCATAAAAATGGTATGAAAATGAAGCTAGGGAAGCGCCTCTTACCTAGAACTGGCGAAATCTCAAATGGTTGCACGGATTGGCTGTAATCACCGTCCGAAGTTTTCTCCCCAAATGGACCACTGCTACTATTCAAGAGGTAAAAAGTAAAAGTAATTCTATTTTTACATTTTCACCATATTTATAAACTTTTTGATTTGTATTTGGGGTTTAAAAGTTGTTTTTTTCTAATATTTTAATATATTTTTGGTCGAAAATGGATTTTACACTTGCTTCTTGTGCAGCGACAGGTCTTTTACGCAAGTTCGATGGTGAAACAAGTTGTATTTTATACTTTTTCGGACTCGGTAAACACACGAAAAAGTCACTGTGGAGTCATCTTTCAGCTCTTTTCTAACTCGCTAAACATGAAAAGATCGCCGAGTTTTCCCTCTTGACTCGTTAAATGTAAATAATAGGTGGTCATCTTTAAACTCTTTTCTGACCGTGTAAAAACGAAAATATCGTCGGACCCTTGTCGTTTCAGGTTCGTTAATGGTTACAAAACGACGTGATGTTGATCAGTTTTTTACTTTTTCAGGTCGATGTCACTATATATGAAAAGTACTCCTCAATCGTAATGGTCGGGCGGTTCTTTCGAGCATTGTTTTATACTTTTTCGGGCTCGAGAGACACAACTTTACGAAAAAGGACCCCCCTGGAGTTTTCTTTTCTGTTGTCTTTTCAGACTCTCTAAATAGGAAAAGATGCCGAGTTCTCCCTTTGTCAGACTCGTTAAAACTTAATGACATCGGATTCCATCGAAATGACGTCCACAAGCATATGCTATCCCCATCAAGCTTGTTAAAAATCACTGGGGTACTCACCAGAAATGGTGGGGAAAGTGGACCCATAATTATTGTCGTGTCGGCAGTATGTCGCTCTTGAACATGGCACTCGTCTGCATTCGTGTCTGGGTGGGGACATCTCATCTTGTTTTTTACACTAGCCTCCGTGTGTTTGGGTTATCCTACTTGACCTCTCATCTACTCATTGGCTTGCCACCATGACCTCTGCTCATTTGATGTCAAATACTGCCAAATCCACTCTCGTGCCGCCGATATGTTCAAGAGAAGTTTACCTCTGCAACATTACAACCTCCCTCTGATACCTCACATAATTTTGATTCACAACAACATTCTTCCTCTGTCTCGTGTCACTGATGTGGGAAACACTATGGCCCACCTTTGATCAAGGACACTTCCTATCGACTTCAGCTCATTATCCAGGAAGTTGATCTAGAGACTCCCTTCGGTGCCTTGGAGCCTGCATGCCTCAATGGCAGGTTCTTCGTGTTCGACGAGAGGTTTTCATCGTTGGCCTCCGATCGAATGATTCTGTGGGTGTTTGACACCAGCTCACTTATTCGCACGCCGTAGATTGTACCTATAGTACCTTGAGGGCCATTGTCATTATTGGTGGTACCTCTTGTGTATGTTAATAGTTTTCATCATTGACTGGTAATCAGATGATGATCATGCATGTTCGACTTCAACTCATGTATTCGCATGCCTGAACTTGTACTCTATTCGGGTCGAGATGGAGCGCAAGACCCTGGATTTCATTTGTTGGAATCCAGGCTGCGATTTGTGGCTTATTATGACCATTACATGACTCATTCACTGGATGGCTGTGACCATGCCTGAGTCTATTTATCGATCCTCTCTGGATGGCTACGCCCATACCTTGGATCTAGATTATGATGTACTTTGTAATGGATGGCTGCACCCATACCACATATATCATGTACTTGAGATATCAGTTGTACTTCTTTACGCAGGTTCTTCGACGGCCGTGTTTTCAGTTCCACATGTTCTTGTAAAGCATTTCACCCCTCTCTCTCGGGCCTCATGCTTTAGGGGGCATCTGTTACACAGTAATTTGTCACCGTTTGTCACCGTCCCTGTTACCCCTCACCCGCACACTTGAGGACTCATTCTTGGGCCTGTGAGAAGTGACATGGCCTGAAACCACTTGCATCATATTCCTCTAAGTATGAGCTTCATATGCCCTGAAAACATCTCCTGCAGAATATCCATGAAAATAGCTCTTTTTACATTAGCACGGGTCCACAGTTCACTGCTCGCGCCAATGAGGGTAATCCTCTAAAAAGGGCATGCCATTGGCGCTCTGTCTCAGAGTCGCACTCGCGCCAACCGAATTGAGTAAAGTTTTCAATGAACAAGCTTCCGAAGGTTCTCCTTGACCCATTCACCAACTGAATCTATGTTGAGCTAGGATGGTTTGGCTTCGAATCTCCACAGAAGGGAAGTGGTTTGCCACCTTTCATGGAAGTTTCCAAGTGATAAAGCCAATCCCATGAATAATGTGGTTGATCATATCTCTTTCCTGTCTATCTATAAAAGCTTGTCTCTATGCCTTGAGCAAGCTAGTAGTAGTTCCAGTTCTAGCATAGTGATAGAGAATACCAGGAGTTCAAGAGTTTGAAGCTGCAAGAGCCTTCTTTGCACCCATAAGGCCAAATCTATGTAAGGAGATTCTTGTCACCCAAAGAGAGAGAGGCTTGTTCCCTATCCCAACAAGCTTTGCAAGACTTGTGTAGCTGACTACCCAGCCAAAGGAGGATTTGACGTCAGAACTATGGTTGTATTATTCTTTGTTATTTATTAATGATAGATGACTATCATTATGGTTCCACTCTCATTGTTTCATGATCGATTTTGAGTTATATCTTTTCTGACTGATATATAATTACATATACTAGATTTTATGCTTGTATTCGTGTTGTTCTTTACATGTGCAGGTGTCCAATCACGGAGATCGTGGGGATCGTGACCGGTCGAGGCAAAGGAATGAGAGCAATGTCTCTTCTACGAATATTAGCGTTGGAATCCAAGTAGGTTCTCACCATCCACTTTTTATTTGCAATTAGGAACTTGCGTGATAGCATTGTTTGATTGTTACTAGACTTGGTCTGGGCTAGTAGGGATCGTCTCTGTCCGTAGAGAGGAGTTACCTCCACAACAGAAGGCATAAGGGAGAACTGGGAAAACGAGTTGCACAAACGTGCACAAAGCCCACCCCGGGTCACAACTTAGCATTTTTGATACGAGCTCGTGTGCACGGGCATGCCCTCACACTGAACGACTCGACTGAACAAGTTTACCTAGACACCGTCGCCCGACCCACCAAAACGAGTTTACATGGATGCCCTCACCCAACCTGCCTGAACAAGTTTACACAGACGCCCTCAAACAACCCGCCCGAACGAGTTGACACAGACACCCTAAAACGACCTGCCCGAATGAGTTTACATGGGCACCCACACGACTGAAACAAAGGGACAAGGGAGAGCCAGGGAAACGAGTTTATCTGGAATTTGTGGGTTCTCCTCTTTCATCCCTTCAACCTATATAAGGTAAGTAAGAGATTCTCTTCGCATTCTTCCAAACCTACCATTTCTTATCATTCAGCTTGGCCCAAGCACGAAGCTTCAACTCTGCTAAACCTTTCACGAAGTATTACACTTCCTTGAATCACTAGTCACGAAATGTAGACCAGCCTCTACAAATCCTACACCACGTCAACCATCATCTCTGATACCACCTGTCACGATGGTGCAGTGGGATCAACACTTCATCGTCAACCCAATCATCAACTCTGATGCCACCTGTCACGCCCCTACATTGGTAGTAATCTTCCAACCACACTATAGCGAGGTGCGGCACCACCGACCCTTTTCTTTTCACCAATACTCACGATCATGGACTATGCCTAACATTTGTACTTAGTTTATTTTTTGTTACCAAGTATTAAGTTATCCTTTATACAAGATGAAAGCCATGAACATTCATCATAACAACATTAACATATAGAAATGCACAACAGTATAAAGGGAGGGGCAACTCCCCGATGTGAGTTTTCCCGTATATCAATATATATCAATATATATAAATTTCATGTACAAGTTAAATCTTGGAGGAAACCCCAAATTTACACTTAGCCAACTTTTCAAATTTTGGCAAAATCGGTTGTTGAGCTCGTTGACACGCCAAAATGGTCGCCACATGTTCTACCCAACCCTTCATTTTGCCCCTAAATGTGTTCGTTCAGCTCGTCATGCTGTTTGCCCAACTTGGGCACCCACCCATGTCACCGTACACACTTACTCGGCACATCACACCTCAGTCGCCTTCATTCACAACCCATCACACTTCGTTTCA